>JAMPIV010006595.1:0-38323 GCA_024509875.1 Oreohelix idahoensis
TGAGCGCTAATAATATGATTGTCTGTGGCCAATCACTGCCTAGGTTTTTTTGAATTTCAAATTTCCTACACTAAAGTCATTTCAGTCATGCTTCAGTCAAGTATGGATGGTTATCTGTTAGTCTGTCCGTCTCTACTTGTGTTTCTACAAAAATGTACTCGATTTTTGAACCAACCTTTCTCTCCCCTCCAAAATTTTGTCGTTAAAAGTTATATTTAGACACAGCTACCACCAATGTCCCTCTCTTCCATACTACGTAGATTTGAACACCTGCGTCTCGAGGTCGTGTTTTTTTTTTTTTGCAAATAGCGACACTTTTAGATTCAATACAGTCTGTCGCGGATGTGAACAACACTGTCTTTTGTCATTATCTTCAATATTATCTATCCGTCTGTAAAATTAAGACCATATTAGTTCACTGCTCAGAATGGGCCATCCGGCCAGCTAATTTTTATATTCCTAACATTAATATTAAGAAAAAAGTACTTTTTAATTTTTGTAATATTCCTAACATCTGCGTTTAGCCGCTGAATTCAAATCAAGGCCTTGGTATCGCGCAAAAGCGTCCAATAAATGACTGTGGCGTAACATATCTATGGTCCCTTCTGTCGAGTTGCTTACTTTTTATGTCAACTTGGGAAACGTGACTTTTCTCCGTTTCCTTCCCCCCCCCCCCCCCCCCCCCCCCCAATTGCGTCTCCTTAGCCTTTCTAGTCTCACGCAATCTTTCCAGTCATATTTTTTTCCTTTTTGATCCGCCGTTCCCCTCCTGTCTAGCGAGTCAATTTTTATGGAGGGTGATGACCCGCGGTCTGGGCGATCATGTACATCAGCAGCCTACGCATTATGTTTTTTATCCTTATAGGTTATCCTTGGAGGTATTTTACCGTTGTATCTCTGTCAATTTCACTACACTGCTGTTGAAATCTTTTGACTGGAACGTTCTATAGGACTTGGTAGCAGGTCCATACCCCCCTTCTGTAGTTGCCTCCTGTAAATAGCATGATTGGGTACTGTGTTACTATTCTTTGCTCCCCCCTTTAAGTCTTGGTAATTTATTTCTTCTTCTTCTGCGTTTGTCCTGAAAAAGGACATTTGTTACATTGTGTCGCCGTTTACAGCGAAGCTGCGATTTTTGTGCCTTTCGGCCCGACACATCCATTTTCAGCATGGCATTTTTGGGACTGGGTTTGCCTTCGCTCCCTACTCTCTCTGCCAGAATGCAGTGATGCAGCCTATTTCCAGGACCATCACTTGGAGGTGGAGTAGGGTCTTGGTCAGCTCTGCTTGCTGGCCCTGATGCAAGCAGTCAAGCTATGAGTCGCTGAGTGCTTTCATCACGTTTGCTGCGTCTTCGGTCTTTGTAATTTATTTAACGTAGATTGAACCATACAAGTGAGATGATGACACTGGCCTTGAATAGAATTCACATTGACAAACCCTAATCTTCTCCGTATATTCTTTGGTCTCCCTCAACCTATTATACATGGGAGATTCCAGAACAAACACTGAACTGTAATGCTAACAAGTGTCCTCAATAAGTGTTCTATCTTCCTCCAGCATCTTCTTCTGATCTCGTTCCACTGACACTTGTCTGATTCTGGTCATGCGTTCTACATTTGTAATCAGGTGATACCACTTCAAGTCTTCATAAGCACCCGTTTATGAAAATCTGTTTTTTTTTTGGGGGGGGGGGCCTTTTTAATAAATTTAAGATGGTAATATTTTCATCATATTCTAATTTTTTTATCCCTGTCTAAGATATGGTCGTAGCTGATGCTTGACATTTATTTCTTTTTGAATGCAACAGGATGGGGCTCACTGGCTTTGTGTTGTAAATAATAATCTTGTAACTATGGCTTTAATGTTCCTTCTTTCCCACGGGCAGCATCAATGGTGTATAAGCACATTAATCTTGAACTTGATTGCAAGGCTTGCTTTTCAAATTCAAAATGTCTTTTTCTTGTGTGAACTCAGCTTTTAAGAAGCCTCAGTTATGTCGATTTCTCTCTGGTGATGTGCTGAACTGAAAAGAACAACAGAGTTGGATGGACTCGCTCAACTATCGTAAAATTATGAACTCACATATTTAAGGACAACTCCAGAAAAGGCCGTGAAAATATAATTAATGCAAAATGGACATTAACTCTTACTATACGGGAGCTAAAACCGTGTTTTTACGCGCTAGTTTAGCTATCGTTACCGTCGCGCGCCACTTGAACTGGCGAGCCGTAAAATTGGTACTAAACCCGCGCCACTTCACGGGGCTTGCCGGATACTAAGAGTTAAACAGAATGTGGAAACAAATAATGCCTACTGAACAGTGCCACTAATAACTAAAAGATTCATACATCTGACTTTCACTTGGTTTTTTTTTTTTTTTTTTTCAAGCCTCATTTCCCATTTTTCAAGGCCTCACTATAGGTGCTCAAGAGGCTAGTCTATCACCTCTCTTATCTGTATCCTATCCTCACTATAGGTGCTCCAGAGGCTAGTCTATCACCTCTCTTATCTGTATCCTATCCTCACTATAGGTGCTCCAGAGGCTAGTCTATCACCTCTCTTATCTGTATCCTATCCTCACTATAGGTGCTCCAGAGGCTAGTCTATCACCTCTCTTATCTGTATCCTATCCTCACTATAAGTGCTCCCAAGGCTAGTCTATCACCTCTCTTATCTGTATCCTATCCTCACTATAGGTGCTCCCAAGGCTAGTCTATCACCTCTCATATCTGTATCCTATCCTCACTATAGGTGCTCCCTAGGCTAGTCTATCACCTCTCATATCTGTATCCTATCCTCACTATGGGTGCTCCAGAGGCTAGTCTATCACCTCTCTTCTTCTTCTTCTTCCGTCCTTAGCCAAAGACCGACCAAGCAGTCAGAGGCCATCACGCCTTGTGGCGTCTTAAGGGCAACAGCAGATTGATTTTCTCTGCTGTAGTTTCCCATCACGCCTAGCGGCGTCTTTAGGGCAACAACAAATAGATCCATCTGCCGTTGTTTCCGTAATCGGTGTGACAAGCCAACGGGTGATCAGCCCATTGGGCATCACCTCTCTTATCTGTATCCTATCCTCACTATAGGTGCTCCCGAGGCTAGTCTATCACCTCTCATATCTGTATCCTTCTTCTTCTTCTTCTTCTTGCGATCGCATCTTTGATGATTACACCGTCAGACGAGTTCTCATGATGAATTCGACTGTTGTTTGAAGTTCCTCTTTAACTCCATATAGCTTTGAGTTTAGTGTTGAGTCATTGGGCCAGTATATCTTTCTTAACTGGTCATACAGAGGACAGTCCTGTAGAACATGCTCAGCAGTTTGTTCGTTTAATCCACATGTGCACAGTGGTGAAGCAGACAATCGTAGCTTGTGCATGTGTTTATTCAGTTTGTTATGCCCTGTCCTGAGTCGAAAAATAGTTATCTGTCCCTGCCGGTCGAGAGTGTGATAGTCGTCTTTGGGTTGGTTCTGTTCTCTTCTGATAGTCTGGATAGCTCTCTTTTTCTCAAAGTATGTGACTTCATTATCTTCTTGTTCACATTCTCCTCCCTTTTTTGCAAGTTTATCTGCCTTTTCATTTCCGGGTACACCACAATGAGATGGTACCCACTGAAGTATGGTTCTCTTTTTGGCAGCTACCTTGTTTAGTTCATTTCTCAGATGCAGGAGTTTACCACCCTTGAGAGCTTGCAGGACAGACAGTGCATCTGTGAGGATGACTACCTGGTGGCAGTCAGAGTTGGTGTTATAAATCATATTTGCAGCTTGCTCTAGAGCTTGAACCTCAGCTGTATAGTTGGAACAGAATTTACCAGTGGGAATGTGCCTAGTCTCATAGTGGTTGTCAGGATATGAGATAAAGATACCAGCACCTCCATTCCTAACAGCATTAGTTGCTGATCCATCTGTATAGGCATGTATCCATGATTGATCGGGATACTTTCTTGGATCATACTCAATGTAGCAGTTCGTTTTTGCAGATCATTATACTCACATCCACTTGTGAGACCACTGACTGATGTATTAATTTGGAGGGCAATGCTGGCCTGCTCCCATGGTACAGGGTATAGGGTGGGCTTCAGTGGTGTTGTCTTCATGGATAGGTCTTCTTGATGCTGTCTTATAAGTCTTTTCCCCCGATGCACAAAGCTGCTACGCTTTAGACGTCCCAATGCCAGATCATCTAGTCTTGCCTTCATTGGGTGCATTGGCATACTGTTGTACTTTTCCATCTGGATCATGGTTTTTGTGTCTCTTCTATGGGACAATGTCTGTAATCCAGCAACCTTCTGCATCTCTGTTATTGGTGTAGTTTTCATGGCTCCTGTAATGAGCCTGAGAGCTTGATTTTGCACCTTGTCCAAAGACTGCAGATGCGAGTTAGCAGCTGATGACCATGCTGCTGAGCTAAACTCTAAGTGTGGTCTTATTACTCCATTATAAATCTTCTTTAGATTTCGTTCATTTGCTCCCCAGTTGGTACCTGCTAATTTTCTGAGTATGCCTAGTCGTCTTCGGGCCTTTCCTTCTGCATTTTCAATATGCTTATTCCATGTAAGCCTTTGGTCAAATGTCACCCCAAGATAGGTGGGGTAGCTTTCTTCCTTGATCACGGTTGTCCCTAGGTGTATGTTAGCTGATTTGTCCTTGGGGGCGAGGGAGAACAGTGTTGTGGAGGTTTTGTCTGTGTTTATTGTGATAAGCCATTTCTCTGCCCATGACACTAGCATGTCTGCTGCCCGCTGCATTCTATAATTTGCTGTGGTGACATTTTCATCAGCGCACCAGAGTACTAGGTCATCTGCATATAAGGCAGCTTTAACTCCTGCAGGGAGATCTTTCACCAGGTCATTGATGTAAACAAGGAAGAGTGTTGGGGAAATTACTCCTCCTTGAGGTACCCCCTGATGGAGCAACACTTTTCTGCTCTGCAGACCGTCAAGAGTGACTCTAGTTCTCCTGTTATGCAAGTATGACTGGATCCATTTCATCATGTTGCCTTGGATTCCACTTCTCCTAAGTTTTGCAATGAGGCCATCTTTCCACACCTTGTCAAAGGCCTGCTTGAAGTCGACCCAGATCGTTAGGACCTTTTTCTTCTCCTGGAAGGCATCTTCTATTGCTTGAGACAAGTAAGTAACTTGGTCTTCTATACTGTAGCATTCTCTAAATCCAGCTTGTTCCGGCACCAGGATCTGCTCAGACTCTAAATACCATTTCAATCTGTGGTTGACTATTCGCTCCATAGTCTTCCCAACACAGCTTGTGAGACTGATTGGCCGGTAACTTGCAGTCTCTGTCTTACATTTCCCTTTCTTTAGTATGGGTATTGTGATGGCTTCTCTCCATACTTGGGGTACCGTTCCTTTCAACCAGCTGTGGTTGAATATCTCAAGCAGTTTTGTCTTTGCTGCTGAGCTCAGATTTACTAGCATTTCGTTACTGATTTTGTCTGGGCCGGGTGACTTTTGAAACTTAAGCTTGGAAATAGCCTTCTGTAGTTCTCCTAGTGTGATGGGTTCCCTCATTGGGGCAGGAGTATCTGTCTGTCCCATGGTTGCCAGTATTTCTTTTCTTATCTCTCTCTGATGATCTATGTTAATGGGTAAGTTGCTTTCTGAACTGTATCTTCTAGCAAACAAGTCTGCAGCTTGTTTTCCTCTGAAAAGTTTGCCACCTTCATCCAATGTGATAGTCTGCCTAGGTGAGGAACGCTCTTCATTTAGAGACTTGACTAATCTCCAAAGTTTCCTGCCGTCTTTCTCAAGGTTCAGCGATGCCGTTTTAGTTCTCCAGCTTTTCCGTTTTTCTTCTAGCTTTGTTCTCTGAAACTCTGCTATAGCCTTTTTCCATTTGTTGTGAGTTTCAAGTGAAGGCTGAGACTCTGCGTCCTTTCTAGCCCTGTCCATAGCTTCCTGACGTTCTTGGAGTGTGCTGGACCAGTATGGTATGTAGTTACGCCGGCATCCTTTGGGAATGGTTTCTTTTGCAGCTTGTAGTATGCATCTGTTGAAGTCTTTTACCACTTCATTAATATCTCTGTTCTGTACCTTGAGGGTAGACAGCAGCATGTTCACCTGATGCCTGAATAAACCATATCTGTATCCTATCCTCACTATGGGTGCTCCCGAGGCTAGTCTATCACCTCTCATATCTGTATCCTATCCTCACTATAGGTGCTCCCTAGGCTAGTCTATCACCTCTCATATCTGTATCCTATCCTCACTATGGGTGCTCCAGAGGCTAGTCTATCACCTCTCATATCTGTATCCTATCCTCACTATAGGTGCTCCCTAGGCTAGTCTATCACCTCTCATATCTGTATCCTATCCTCACTATGGGTGCTCCAGAGGCTAGTCTATCACCTCTCATATCTGTATCCTATCCTCACTATGGGTGCTCCAGAGGCTAGTCTATCACCTCTCATATCTGTATCCTATCCTCACTATAGGTGCTCCCTAGGCTAGTCTATCACCTCTCATATCTGTATCCTATCCTCACTATGGGTGCTCCCAAGGCTAGTCTATCACCTATCCTCACTATGGGTGCTCCCAAGGCTAGTCTATCACCTCTCATATCTGTATCCTATCCTCACTATAGGTGCTCCCAAGGCTAGTCTATCACCTCTTATCTGTATCCTATCCTCACTATAGGTGCTCCCGAGGCTAGTCTATCACCTCTCTTATCTGTATCCTATCCTCACTATGGGTGCTCCTGAGGCTAGTCTATCACCTCTCATATCTGTATCCTATCCTCACTATGGGTGCTCCCGAGGCTAGTCTATCACCTCTCATATCTGTATCCTATCCTCGTATCCTATCCTCATTTATAGGTTCTCTTGAGGCTAGTCTATCACCTCTCTTATCTGTATCCTATATCCTCACTATAGGTGCTCCTGAGGCTAGTCTATCACCTCTCTTATCTGTATCCTATCCTCATTTATAGGTTCTCTTGAGGCTAGTCTATCACCTCTCATATCTGTATCCTATCCTCATTTATAGGTTCTCTTGAGGCTAGTCTTTCACCTCTCTTATCTGTATCCTATCCTCACTATAGGTGCTCCCTAGGCTAGTCTTTCACCTCTCATATCTGTATCCTATCCTCACTATAGGTGCTCCCTAGGCTAGTCTTTCACCTCTCATATCTGTATCCTATCCTCACTATAGGTGCTCATTTATAGGTTCTCTTGAGGCTAGTCTATCAGCTCTCTCATTGCCACAAACTCTTTCTGTTAACTATCTAGGTCAGAGTGCTACAGAAATACAAGTCTAGTATACAAGAATTCCTTCCCAATTTACAAGGACAGCAAGGTTACCAGTTTTACAAGTGACTGCAGTGACAGTATTGGCAGCAGAGTTTTAACTCATTATTACTATTTCTCAGTCTTGTAAACTCGAGTCAATCGACTCAGATGTGTTGTGATTTAGGCATTAGGAACTTGACTTGAGGAATGCCACTTTTGGTGAAATGACTCAACATCCTCATTCACAGTGCACTCTTTATTAAGGAGAAACAAAAAATGCTTCTGCATTAAGCGATATCAGCAAACCATTATGGCGTGTACAAGAATTTCATTGTGCAAACCACATTTTACTTCAGTTTTTCAGATATAAATGGACACTATTGCTAGACAAATGTCTCAAGACCGTCAGAACAATATTCTCTGGCTATGTAAACATTACCGCCCTGACTGCTGGGGAAATATACCGTGAGCAGAGATGGAAAAATGTTTCTCAGCAGGAAAAAAACTAGAGAAGATAATATTCCTAAAATGTAACGTTGAAAAATAACTTTAGTTGAATAAAAAGTCAATAAATAAAATTGTAAAAGTACTAAAAATATACATCATTCTTTTTTTATTATTATTTGTAGTGATCGATGCAAAACAGAATACCAAGAAAGTTATTACCTTTGACAGTACATTAAAACCAAATACTGTCTCTTCTACAAGGAGATATGAAACAAAAATTCACAATTATGTAACAAAATATTTGCTTCCTTTCTCATTAAATACAACATTACAGATAACATTACTGTCAATTATTAATAATTTAATACTACTTATTATGTTTCTTTAGTCATTATGATGATAAGCAACTGAACTGGTTGAGAAATTAATATTGAAAGAAGATTATGTACCCACTGTCAATTCGTCTTTTTATATATGGATCCAGATTGTAAATATCTCCAAAAGTTAAAACATAAAAAACCTTAATTCATATTTATGTTCCTGTTTTATTTTTTCTGCCAGAAATAGAAGCATTGTTTCTTTGTTTTCTGTAGTCTGGAAATAAACAGTAGAATATCATGGTAGTATAAAGAAGACAATTCCTGTGATAGTTATTTGATAACAAGATCCACATAACTTTATTTAGTTTACTGACAGCAGAATTCTTTGCAGATTTTTTAAAAATAAACTCAGTTTTGCCCATAATCAATTTCTGCTCTGTTACTATAATTAAACCTAAGCATTAGTTAAATATAAATAGAAATATATCACATGTCAACTCCATAGTCAAAATTCAGAAATTAAAGTTTCAGAAAACCAAGTTGTTTGGGTGCAGTGTCACTCCTGTACACACCATGACCCAAAGAGGGGTGAGGTATCGGTTGTATGGACAAGATACTAACACTCGATTATAGATCTTCTTCTTCTTCTTTGATCCATAACCGCCAACCGTCAAAGCAGTCAGCGGCCATCACGCCTGGTGGCGTCTTGTAGGGCAGCAACAAATTGATTCCACTTTGCTCGGTCGGCGGCCATCCTTCGTACAGTGCCCCAACTGTGGTTCATTCTTTGCATCTCAGCTTCCACAGTTCTCCGCCAAGTTGTTTTTGGTCGGCCTCTCTTTCGCTTTCCCTCGGGGGTCCATAGCATAGCTGTTCTTGCGATGGTATCAGGGTCCCTTCTGAGGACATGGCCAACCCAACTCCAGCGTCTGCCAGCTATGATGGTGTGCATGTCCTCCTGGTTACTCCGAATAAGTAGTTCTTGGTTGCTGATGGTGTTTGGCCAAAAGATTCGGAGAATTTCCTTAGGCAGATTGTGTGGAAGGAGGACAGTTTCGACATTTCCTTCTCTGTTACTCTCCAACATTCCGCACCATAGAGAAGCACAGAAAGTACGCAGCTCTCATACAGTCTTAATTTGGTGTTTGTGCTGTACTGGGAAGACTTCCAAATGTTGTTGAGAATAGCAAAGGCTGTTCTCGCTTTATTCATTCTGTTGTTAATGTCCTTGCTTGTTCCGCCGTCAGGTGTTACTATGCTTCCTAGGTAAGTAAATGTGTCTGTCTGTTCTAACTTCTGGTTCCTTACTGTTATTGGCTCAGGATTGCCCACATTTAGTGTCATGACCTCTGTCTTCTTCAGATTGATGTTCAGGCCAACCTGCTGGCCATACTTATTCAGTCTATCAGTTTTGTCTTGAATGTGTTGGTGTGAATGCGCGAGTAGTGCAATGTCATCTGCATATTCCAAATCTTCCAGTGTAGAAAACGTTGTCCATCTAATTCCCCTTGGACTGCCCTCTGTTGTCTGGCGCATCACCCAATCTATGACTGTCAAAAATAATGTTGTTGATAAGGGGCATCCCTGTCGTACTCCTGTTTTCACTTCGAAAGTTACATTACTCGATCCAACACTGCACGTAAGTTAGAATAGAGGCTTTTTATAATGGAAACAATGCGGCTGGGAATTCCATAAGCCCTCAGAATTTTCCATAGGCTGTCCCTGTGTATGCTGTCGAAAGCCTTTTCAAAATCAACAAAGTTAATGTACAGCTGTCTCTGCCATTCTGAGCACTGCTCTATAATGTTCCTGAGGGCAAATATATGTTCTTTCTTCTGTTCTTTCTGAAGCCCGCTTGTTCTTTCCTCAGTTTATGGTCAACTGCTTTTGAAATTTTCTGGATGATTATCCTGCCTAGTATTTTGCTGGGAACTGAGAGGAGGGTAATTCCTCTCCAGTTGTTGCAGTCTGCAAGGTCGCCCTTCTTGGGCAATTTGACAATTGTTCCTTTACTCCACTCTGTTGGTGTTGTCTCAGTTTCCCAGACTTGTGCAAATAGTGGTTCTAATAGTTCTGCTGCTAGTTCAGGGTCTGTCTTGAATAGCTCAGCATTCAGATTGTCGTGACCAGGCGCTTTTCCATTTTTTAGCCCTTTGATAGCTGTGATAATTTCTTCTTTTCGTGGAATGTCTGTATTTACGTCTAAGTCACTTTCAGCCTCAGGAACATTCAGCTGAGTCTCTGGTGGTTCCTTATTCAGTGTTTCTCTGAAGTGCTCTGCCCACCTTGTTTCCTGCCCCTGTGCTGTGGTGATGAGATTTCCTTGCTTGTCTCTTACTAACGTTATGTTGTTTGCACCTCGTTTTCCACTGATAGCTTTAGTTATTTTATAAACTGTGCTTTGTTCATTTCTCAGTGCTGCCTCTTCTGCCTGTCTTGCAAGGTCATCCAGAAATGTCCTTTTGTTAGCACGGGTTTGACGTTTTACTTCCTTGTCCAGCTGACTGTATTGTTCACTATATATTGCCTTTAACCTGGGAGACTTAGCTTCTGTTTTCTTCCTTTTCATTTCCTTTCTCTTCGCTATGGTGTTTAGCGTTTCTGGTGTTATCCAGTCTTGGCTCTTTCTTTCCTGGAATCCCAAGCATGACTTGCTGCTTTCTTTATATATTGTTGAGATGGTGTTGAATTTCTGGTCCACATCATCGGTCTCTGTTCTTTCCTGGCTTTTGGTAATCAGATATCGTCTCTTTACGTCGACCACAAACGCTTTTCTGGTGAGGGGGTCCTTAAGTTTCGTGATGTTGTATCTTTTCTGTTTGACTGCAACTGGTCCAGCAGCTCTGAGTTTCACCTTCAGTCTTGCTACTACTAGGTGATGATCACTTCCCCACATCTGCGCCTCTTCTTACTTTCACGTCTTGTAGTGCATGTCTCCATCTGCCATTGATCATTATGTGATCTATCTGGTTTTTGTCTCGTCCGTTTGGTGATTCCCATGTTAACTTGTGCACTTCTTTGTGTTGAAAAAGTGTTCCTCCGATGACCAGGTTGTTAATACTGCAGAAGCTTATTAATTTGTCCCCATTCTCATTTACTGTTCCACTGCCGCATTTCCCCATTACTCTTTCGTTATAATTATTGTGTGTTCCAACTTTCGCATTTAGGTCTCCCATTACTATAATAAGATCGTACCTGGGTACAGTTTCCATTTCCTTTTGTACCTGTTGATAGAACTCGTCCTTAATCTCTTCGTCGCTGTCATTTGTTGGTGCATAACATTGTATAATTGTGGTGTTGGTGAATCTCCCTCTCAGTCTTGCTCTTATTAGTCTGTTGTTAATGGGTTTCCATTCCAGTAGAGATCTTTCCATTCCTTTCTTAAGGATAATGGCTACACCTTCGTTGTGCTGACCGTCCTCTCTACCAGAATAAAGTACTGTTTCCCCTGTAGCTGTTTTTATTCTCCCCATCCCTGTCCATCTGCTCTCGCTTATTCCCAGGATATGTAGTTTGTAGTTCCTCATCTCTGCTGTAATCTGTCTCAGCTTTCCTGCCTCGTTCATAGTTCTGACATTCCAAAAAACAATTCTGGTTTCGTGTTTTGCGGTCTGGGCATCCGTTTTCATGCCAGTGGCTTCCTTTCGGCTTTCACCACTGTCAGTCATACGAGCCTGAGACTCCGGATGTCCGTCCCGCATCAAAGTATTTCCATTTATTGCTGTTTCCGTAACGTGTGTGATTTTTTACACAGACAGGGGTGTCGGCCCTGTGCTAAAACCCCCAACCTGGAGGACCAGGGTACCAGCTTTTGTCTGACCCCTACCCACGCAGACCAGTCCAGCATGGTTGAACCTACCAGGAGTAAAACTCCCACTGGCATAGCTCTGGGGATTGTCAGGGTACACAAGCTGCCATACCGCTACAAGGTATAGGTACCATTGATGGCAGTCGATTATAGATATAATAACACAAATACACTGCATACATTTAATTAAGAAATATACATGTTTAACTTGTATCACAAATGAATAAAATCTGACAACATTAATGCTTCCTGTCCATGTGTTTTTTTATTGCCACACTTATTCATACACAGTACACAAAACAAGTTGATACAAGTGACAATGTCATAAAACTAATTACAAATACATTTACTGTTTGAAGAACTAAATGAGCAAAGCAAAATCATGCATCCATTATATACTCATTATTGGTGCACCAAGATTGTAAATATCCTCCATATTTAAAACATAATAAACCTTACTTCATATTTATGTTCCTGTTTTATTTTTTCTGCCAGGAATGGAAGCACTGTTCCTTTATTTTCTGCAGTCTGGAAATAAACAGCAAAGTGTCATGGCAGTATGCAGAAAACAATCCCTGTAATTGTTATTTGATATCAAGATCCACATAACTTTATTTTGTTTATTGTCTGTAGAAATAAGGTCTTGGCAGAATCTTTCTTGCCCTTCTACAAAAATTAAACCTGAATCTTTCATTTTAAGTATATTAAAAGGTCAACTCCTTTATTTAAATGTCAAAATTAAAAAAAAAAATTGTAAGCCTTTTGTGGAGTGTCATTTTTGTGCACAGCATGACCCAAACAGGCGTGCGGCATTAGTTTCATATACAAAATGCTTATACTCTATTACAGATCAAATATAATTATTGCTCGAAGAACTAAATCAGCATAGCATGGTTAGTTGTGTCTCAATACTGCTATCAGCCACATGTGTGTCTGCTGCTCTCAGATATTCTTTCTACTTTGTTGTCATTTTAATTTCATTTTAAAAATATCAAACAGAGCTGCAGATAGCACTATGGGTAACTGAGAAGAAAAGGAAGTATCTCTCATTATCAACAGCAGATTATGACACCATCAGGGAGGAAGACAATGCTATGTGAACTGTGGACCCATGTGGTCTAAGTGACTTTATTTCATCGAGATGACAGTTAATGCCCACCTACTGACAAGACGTTGCTATAGTTCTAAAGGAATGGTCAAAAGTGACACTAGCTTACTGACTGCCAACGCACTACTCACTGCGAGAATGAAGCTTTATTCAAGATCTCTGTTGGGACACGTTAAGAAGTTACTGTAATATGCGGCACATGAACCAGGTTGCAATTAGGTAAATGCAAGAAATAATAAATCCCAAAAAATATTTGGCCTCAATGGTTTATAAACTTTTCAGCACACTGATATATTTGAGATAAAATTAACAGGCACTTACTGCCTAACATCAATCTTTCATTGGTTATATTTACTTCAGTAACAGTACAACTACTGCTGGTTACACCATATTACTGATTAAATAAATTTACCTGAAAATCTAGTTCACGCTTTATTTCCATCTTTAGAGCTGTGGCAGTAGTATCAATATTTCCTGTGGCCTGGTATTATCAAAGATTGACATGAGATTATACCAAGATAAGTATAGCAATATACAACATGTAGTTCATAACAATCATAGTCACAACTGTAAATTAGTCAGTCACTAAACATTGGCAGATGTAACACTAATAACCACATTAATAAAATGGTCTGATCTTTTAACAAAATACCTGAATTATATATCTGTGTTGTTTCTCCTTTAACTCCACTTTCTCACCGTCTGCTAGAATGTCATTAGTTGTGGGAGTCTAAAATAATATATCCATTGACCTGTTGAAGAAATAAAAGATCATGTGTATCCCTGAAAGTCTTTCATTCATTTCCTTAATTGTGGGAGTTTTAAATAACATATCCAATGACATTCACAATTGGTGGAAATGCGATCCCAGAACTCAGGTACGCAGATGACACAGTTATTCTTTGAAACAGTAACAAGGTACTAAAACAGTTAATCCTGTCTGTCAAAAGACACAGTGAGGATCAGAACCTTTATCTGAACACACAAAAAAAACAAAGATAATGTCCACAGACAAAACAAGATGCCAACCAAAAATTACCATCAATGATGAGGAAATTGAAAATGTCAAAAATTTTGAATATCTTGGCTCCATAATTAACAACAATGGAGACTGCTCAAAGGAGGTCAGAAGGAGACTGGCCACAGCAATGCGGAGTTAAATAAGAAGAAGAACCGCTGGAAGGAGGCCAGCAAATTAGTAAAAGTAAAACGCATGAGTATGTGTTTTGTGCCGGTACCAAGATATGGATGTGAATCACACGGACCATTACTCAAACATTAAAGAAAAGAATCGAATCTTTCGAAGCAAAGTGTTACAGAAAATTCTCAGAATATCTTGGGACCAAGAAGAAGAAAAATATAGACATCCTACACGACCTGAACATCGAGGAAAACTGGCTCATAAACAATATCATGTCCCGGAAACTGAAATATTTTGGCCACATTAAACGCCATAGTGGCTTAGAGAGAGCAGTGATGGAGGGTATGGTACCTGGAAGGCGAGGCAGGTGCCGACTAAGATGACGGTGGACACAGGACATTGAAGACACCTTGAACATGACACTGGAGGAGTCAGGAGGGCTGGCTAGAGATCAAAGAGTCTTTCAGGTGGGCTGTGATGAGAGCGACGTTCTGCAAAGGACATGCTACACGATGATGATCCAATGACTGGTTTAAAGAAAGAGCTATGGGATGTGTGTCAGATTTCACCCAAACATTTATCAATCTGGTGGCCAATTAACTTGAAAATGTAACTAGGGTTAGGATTAGGATTCCTAAACCTAACCCATATCAATGTGTCTCTGACATCTTATTTAACATTGTATCGATATAGGTGATTTTACTGGCCGCATGAAAAGATCACATGCATAGCTGAAAGTGTACATGTCTACATTATAAGCACAAAATAGTTATGATTAATTTTAAAGTCAGTTATATAATTTTTGTTAGCTTATAGGCCCTATCTGAAACATGTATAAAAGCAATTGAAATGTGTGGATAGTTTATAAAAGGTAAAGGATCCCGTTACACACCCATTGAGGCATATTGGGAATATGGTGTTGGGCCCATATTTTCTTGACCAACGACACACTAGGGGTGATGTGGTCAGCATCACGCCGGCCGCCTTAACCTTCCCAGAGTTGCTCTGTACCCAATTGGGGCTGGGTCGACCCAGGAGCCGTTTGCGGCCTAAAAAAATCCCACCTCATCTGGGGATCAAACCATAGAACACTGAGCTAGGAAGCCAGTGCACTAACCACTATGCTACCATCCCATTTCTATAATTTTATATCTAATAAGTTTATAATTTCTTCATATGCTTTAAGTTAACAATTCTGGTAAAGTTCACATCAAGAATATGGTAACAATCTGTGAGGAAGAATATGCAGATGTGATAGAGCTGGGTAGCATTATGTGGCAAGTGAGTGAATGTAAAGTGTATTTCAAGCAAAGCTATGTGGTGGACACACAGATTATGGGGACACATGTGATTTCGTCAAAAATAGCTAATGCTACGTCAGCCAATACGCCCAAGTAGTTACGCCCTAAAATACAGACACGAGCCCAAAAGAAAATGACGAACAATTTTTTTGCCTTCTGAGATGTGTTCTCTCGTCACAAAGCATAAGTTTTAGATAGGCGAAGAAGAAAGCAACTTAAAGGGTCATAATATCTTCATGAATTTCGCTACATTTTTTTTTTTTTAATTAGGCTAATGAAGAAAAATATCCCGTTCAACCTCTGATGGGTTATAATTAGGATATATATTGTTTTCAATTCCAAATAATATGAACAACTGCTGATGTGAGAAAGTGGCATCACATTTGTCAAATCATTGTAAATAGTCTAAGGACAATCACAATTGTGCTTTTCCCTATTTACAATGATTTCGCCACATAAATTCCTCTAGGTATGAGGCAAACAATACCCTGCTCGTTCTAAACTGTCGTTTAAGTTTCCTTTTTGCACGCACTCATTGCTTTCGCAAACAAAACATATTATCAGTAGTGTGCATCAATGCTTTTCGTTCGACTTAACGTTATGAAATGTGACCGAATTATTAATAGTCACTGTATTAACAAGTAGAAGTAGAAATGGTCTTCCATAGCTTGACTGCTTGCGTCAGCGAACCAGAGCTGACAAAGACCCTACTCCACTTCCAAGTGGTGGTCCTGGAAAAAGGCTGCATTACGGCAGTCTGACTGAGTGAGTAGGGATCGAAGAGGGAAGGATAACCCGGTCCCAAAAATGCCATGTTGAAGTCGGATGTGTCGGCCGAATGGCGCAATTATCGCAGCTTCGCTATAAACGGACACAACGCAATCAACGTCCTTTTCATGACGAATGAAGAAGTAGGCCTAATAAAAAAAATAAACACCATATTAAAATGGGGTAGGCCCTAATTTCCTATCTTTCGTACCTTTTTGCTCCGCAGTGAATATGTATAGTTAGGTGTTGTTTCGTAGCGCTTAGGGTTATTAAAGGCTTCGGTGGAATAAATTGGATAGACCTACCTTATGTTCATTTTCATTTTGAAGCCTGATCACCCAAAGGGAGGTCACTCACTCTGCAACGCAGGACGACCGCAGGAGGCGCTAAAGTTAACATTCCCGTCACCATGGTTGCCACTCAAGTTCTAGAGATAAACCCAGATTTTCTTCTTGAAAAAAACCCCAGAAATACCCAGATTATTTTATGCCTCAAATACACGGGATAGACAAATACACAGACTTAGTGTATGTGAGTGGTGCAGTTTGAGGGAATCTTTAATAATGTTATGACCCACACACACACAATGCATGGAGGCATATCTGGAGTCATCCTTATATGACCACCAGCTATGTACAATACTATAGTATACAAATGTGGACGTGAACCTGTCTGTGAGGTTAATTACACCCTCATTGACTCTTGAAATCATCCACACAATCTTTCAGTGTAACTTTAGCACAAATAAGGTGTGTGCTACCAATTTTTATTTATTTCTTCGTTTTTATTTTATTTTTTATTACCAAAAATTCACAATTATATAAAAATGATTTTATTAACACCCCAATATATATTACTCTTGAAAATTGAGATATTTTAAACAGTACCCCCCCCCCCCCCCCCCCCCCCCCCCCCCCCCCCCCCCCCCCCCCCCCCCCCCCCCCCCATTACATACTTAACAGTAGTTACATTAACAAAATGTTCCTCAAATCAAATATAAAATACAGTCATTACAAGTTGGATCTAATACCTACTAAAACTGCAACTGAGAAAACATACGGTAACAGGACCTCTTCACCGCTCTGTTATAAATTAGATTTAAAACACACGTGGCTAGCTTAACCTGTCGTTTATTTAACGCGTGATATGAACGCTAATCATTCATAAAATACATAGAATGGATATCAGTAAATAATATAAGCCGTCAGTAGACAGTTATTTAATGTATGCGCTAGCCAATTTAAAACATTTCTTACTGGAAAATTAGCGAGTAATTACTAGTAAATTTACTTTACGGATGGAAAATTTAGCTATAAGTTATTTAATTAGCACAGAAAATCTCAGTGAAATATAATGAAACTTTAAACACACTAAATCACTTAAGGCTAGAAATATAAATTACCGCAATCAGAAAAATGAAACACTCCACGAAAATCTAATAATTTTCACTCTGTACGAGAAATACTAGAATATTCGAGCTAGTGGTTTCAGATAGATATCTGAGCAACTGATAAATGGCTATTAGAGAGACATGGTATATATTGATAGATTCCCATCTATCTCTCTTTAATGCAAAAGTCACACTTCCTGCCAGACCCCGGCCAATTTGCCGTTCGATTTTTGTACGAAAGGAAATATTACCACCTCTGCCGCGTCTCAAACTCGTAAGTTTAATTACACTGAAAATGTAACACTCCAATATACGTCTCAGACTGATCGCCCCCTTGAATCTTCAAAGAAACTATTAAACGCCTGGACTCATTACGTGTGTTCCCTTGATCAAAGAATCAATTACGCCATGCTCCGCGCTCTGCTCTCTGTTTCACCGTGCTAATTGCTCAAACAGGTCACGTGTTTATTGCACTAGTGAAACCGGCGTTCCTGTAGGAAAAAATAAACTGGGGGGGGGGGGGGAAGTGAATGAAAACTTGCTGCACTTTTTCATATGTGACACTATTCTTTCTTTGTCTCTCCAGAGACCCCCGGGATTACACAGGACTTGGAATCAATATAGGTTCTATAATATGTAAGAAGCTATGAGGACAATCTCTGTGCCCGATTACTTGGTATGAATGATTGTATTAAACAACAGAGCGCAAGAAATGAGTACATCTTCCACTACAATCATCCGTCATCTTCTATGGTCATCCTAACGAATGACAACGCTGTATCAAGTCTTCTATTTAGAAGGACATTTGGTCTTCGCGGTGACTGGCCGATAAGGAATAATGAACAGCGGGTACATATTGTAAGTACAAACATTGGCAACAATCATAAACATTATTTTTTAAAAGCATATATTCACAAAACAGAAGGCGTGAATATCAGACGGCAATGGAAGTTTTAGTGTTATTCATTGATTGATCATTCTTCTTCTTCTTCGTACACTCTCAGGCGTCCACTTGAATGTTCTCAAAGAAAGCAGTAGTCAGTTTGAGGCTATTTGAATCCCCGTAAAGCTTTTCCACGAAAGGAGCTGGCGTCGGCCAAATACACTTTCTCTGTACCACATATAAGGGCAACTTTGAAGCAAATGTTCGGCAGTCATTTTATCAGTGCCACAGTTACACTGATCGGTAGTTCCTATCTTTAGCTTGTTGAATAGATGGTATCTCAATCTGTTGTGGCCAGTGCAAAGTATGAAGATTACCACTTGTTCTCTTCTGTGGAGCTGGTAGTAAGCATCATTCTGTGTGTGCCCTGGATGTTCTACATTCCATTTGTTTCTGTAACTGATTCTGATAAAACTCTTTGCCTCCTCAAAAGTTATGCTTGCATCAGGCTGAGGTAGATGTGAACCTTCTTTTGCCATTCTGTCAGCCTCTTCATTGCCGGCGATGTTACAATGAGATGGGATCCATTGGATCACAATACTTTTGAATCGTTGACAAAGTTTGTGGAGCACTACTCTGAGATCATCCAGGTCTGTATTATTTTGGCTTTTCAACGATGCAATTACTGACTGTGCATCAGTAAAGAAAGCAACTTGTCTCTCTGACCTTTTCTTCTGTCAATAATACTTCTCTCATTGCTTGATTTTGGAGTCTGCTAATTTTATCGGAATTTTGTCTTAGGCAGCTTGATTGCCTCATCGCTGCCATGCCATATTCCAGAACTGGCCTCACTCGCCCTGTGTACAACGTCTTAAGCACTTTCTCATCTGCACCCCAAGTTGTTCCAGCAAGTTTTTTCATAATTGCCATTCTTTGTCTTGCTCTCATTCGATTTCTGTCAACCTGTTTTTTCCAAGTCAGACGGCGATCAAAAATAATGCCTAGGTAGTTCGGATTTTCATTTAATTGAAGATTTACTCCGTTTAGTACTAGTTTGAAGCTCTGAAGTCTAGATGAGAGGGAAAATACAGTGTACGTTGTTTTCTCTTTATTACTCTTCATGAGCCATTTTTTGGCCCACTCTTCCAGTGAATGTTAGTGCTTGCTGCATCAGAATGTTTGATCATTCAATAGTATTTACATCTCCCCGGAGCATAGCACGTCAACAAACTCAAGCCACGCCCATCTGTTGCGTGCTCAAGGTCGTTTCATGTCTTCCTCATTATTTTCAGCTCTGTCTCTGAAGTTCTTTTCCCCGTGCATTTTTTTTTTCAACCTCTGTTTCTCTTTCCCTGGCTATTCTAGATCAAGGACTGCCTGATAATGCTGCCAACAGGTTTCCTCAATGTGCGTCCTATTCATCTCCAGCTCCTACCTCTCATCTATTGTTCCACTGACGCTTGTCTGCTTCTTTTCATTAGAACAAATCCCATGAGAAATTAGACAACAATTTTTGGAGAGACGCAAACATAACACAGTAGAAAGAAAACTTTAGGTTATTGGAACTACGAAACACACTTTACTATATAATACACTTTACTACACACCACTCTTTAAAAACACCAAATTTTACTACACACCACACTTTACTACAAACTCAAATTAACTACATAATACACTTTACTACACACCACACTTTACTACACACCACACTTTACTACACACCACACTTTACACAAGCGAAGAAGGGCGAAGATAAAAAAAGGCGTCATCAACTATTGTGAGAAGCTATTCCGAGAACCAGGGAATACATTATAAAACAAGCTCGTAATCATTATGGAAACTATACTACTCGTCAAAAATCAAGGGCCACTTAGAAAAACCTTGGTTGAAACCATAAAACAAATCTGATATAAATGTAATTGGTATCAGTCAAAACGGAATTTATTGAATACCAAATTGACATGTCACGTAAAGAAATGGAAACACACATTCAAACGCAATGAAGCTGTGCAGTGCGTCACCCACCTTTTCAAAAGTCACACAATAGATATTGGACAAATAGACATTTCAAAATCGGGTATGACCACCGTTTGCAGCAAGGCATTCAAGACAGCGTAGACGCATCGAGTCCACAAGGGTCCGAAGAGTATCCTGAGGAACAGCTTGCTTTCCTGAAGCAGAAATGCAGTCAGCTGTGCAACATCCATTGGCAGGGGGTGATTTGTTGACAATCTTCGACCAAGGACACCCCAGAGGTGCTCAATCGGAGAAAGGTCAGGTGAATGGGCTGGCCACGCCATCCTGATGATCCCATGTTGCTGAATAAACTCATTCACTACACGAGCTCGATGGGGTCGAGCGCTATCATCTTGGAGGATGGCATTACCACCTATGGCCTCCAGAGCAGGCTGAACAATTGGTCTCAAGATTTCGTTCTGGTATCTTGGGCCGGTCAAGTTGCCTTGGATGATGTAGAGTGGGGTCCTGCCGTGTCTGTAGAAGCCTCCCCAGACAATGACAGAACCCCTACCATAACGATCCACCTCTCGATATGTGTCATCAGTAAATCGTTCTCCCTGGTCATCTCCAAACTCGAATCCTGCCATCATTGAATGACACAGTGAAGCGAGATTCATCAGTGAAGAGAACTTGACTCCATTGTTGCCTTGTCCATCGGATGTGCTCGCGACACCAAGCAACACGGGCTCTGCGATGAGCAGGAGTAAAACGAATTCTGACTGCAGGACGTCGAGCAGCTAGTCCAAATTCATGTAAACGTCTGCGAATAGTGCTTTGACTGACATTAACGTTTACAGTTTGTCTCAGCTGACATCTTAGAGTGGAACAAGTCACTGTTCGATGGCGCAGGGCTGACAACAAGAGGTACCGATCATCATGTCTATTGGTGCATCTAGGGCGACCTGGCCGGTGGCGATCCTCCACACTTCCCGTGGCCTGAAATCTCTCCAAAATTCTTTGGATAGTAGAGTGTGACACTGCAAGCCGTCTAGCAACCTCATGGACAGATAAACCACTTTCAACTCACGCTATAGCCCCTCATTTCTTTGTAAAGTGTAAAGACTTCTTCTCGGTGGCATGGTTTTTGCAAGTGATGAAACTACCCTAAGTCTGCTGATTGTAAAACAAATTAAGAGTGAACTCTGTTCACGAAAAGTCGCCATTGCACGTGGAATGTCAATCAGCACGATTACTTCACCTGTTTGGTTCTACGGAAGTTTGAAAAAAACAGATTAAAAATGTGAATTTATGGTCCAGCAAACCAAAATTTGCACGTGATCACCATGGTGTCGGTGAGGTTGTTTTTATGCTTAACGTGCATAGAGGACTGTCAGAGGAAGATATTTGCACCCATTTTTACTAAAAACTTCCTTCATTTAATCAATCCTATTCTATGGCGCTTATATTAAAAGTGTATTGCAAAATAATAGGGTGGCCCTTGACTTTTGACGAGTAGTATATAACGTGTTTTTTCCTGTCCCGCGTTCCATAATTCATCATTAAGGCGGTTGCTGAAATATCCATTTTCCTTTAAATGCTTTTATTTTTCGTTTCCTGATAGATTTTGCCTTGTTCCGGTATATGTGTCTCCTAAATTGACCTTTCATATGTCCCGTACTGAGTATTACCTGTCTCACACAATGTTGAATCTGCCTCTTTTTCTTGACCCGGAGAATGCCCTTCGTGAGTCTCCGTCTTGGAGAGGCCAATAAAATGAACAGGTTTTAAAAACATGATAATAATTATTCAGGACAAATCCAGTCTACCCTAACCCGAACGAGAAGGATTTTAGAAACTTACCTGCACTGATCTTCTATTGATTTTGTGTCCTACCTGCTAGTAAATTCATGGAACATGCTTTCTACGTTACATACCCCGTGTACTGTTTTGTTAACATAACGGGAAGTCAAGAAGAATAAGATCGGTAGCTACATCAAAACTCTACAACAATTGTCAGTTTAACAATTGAAACCTAGCAAACAGTTTTAAAACGACACATAAAGACATTGCGGAAATTTGTCCCTGTTACGTCCATGCTGATATGAATCACTGTGTTAACAGTTTTCTTTAACACTTCGGTAATAATTAATGTCACTTTACTGTTTTCCCTCACTTTTGTAAGGTATCTTTCCGCTGGAGCACGTAGCAACCACTTAGCAAGTACAGACATGTCAAATACCACATTGTTGTAATGTTATGATGGACAACCATTCATGTTATATAAGCGTTACTACGGAGCGTCCATCTTCACAAGCACACATTAAGTTTCACAATGCACGACACTAAAGCGGTGATCAGTTTTCTTGCCATCATAAATTTACAGGTATTAGTACATGTGAAAGTTTCGCTTATTTAAATTTATTACCCTTTATTACAATGTGTAGTTTCGCATTTTAATGTATTATATTACATCTTTTTCCCCTTTTTGGGAAAAAATAATGGGTGCAGAACTATTACACGAAATGTTTCATGTGAGAAAGGATAAGTATGTTTAATGTTCAGTGTGAGCATATATGTCACTGTCTGTATCGGCTGGGAGGTGTCACTGTACGGTCAGAACGAGTGGTGTAAAGGGCTGGTGGTTCTATGGAATTTCCCTGGTTTAGCTTGAGTTGGTTGTGAATTTTCGTCCTTGGTGGGTTGTTGGTTTTGTGGGGTACCAAGGTCTGGAGTTACTGCATTGCCTGTTGAAAGCATGGGAATTTCTCTTCTCATGTTGCATTCTGTGGGGATTTCTCTGATGTCCACTCTGTTTTCGCCTCAGGAGGTTTGTTGCTGCTGTCTGGTCTTAAGGTATATCTCCTGGGTTCAAGGTTTCTTGAAATGATTGTTTGTTGCTTTTGACCATGTGTCATTGTTGTGGTTGTAGGTAGTCACATGCTGA
This sequence comes from Oreohelix idahoensis, assembly GCA_024509875.1. NCBI lineage: Eukaryota > Metazoa > Mollusca > Gastropoda > Stylommatophora > Oreohelicidae > Oreohelix > Oreohelix idahoensis. The sequence continues at coordinate 23,320 of JAMPIV010006595.1, forward strand.
CCAGGATATAATGGTGGTAAGTCTTTAGCACATTTGTCATAGTTGGATTTCTGAACTTGCTGACGATGCTGAAGTTGATCATATGTGCTGTCTCTATGTTGTGGACGGAAGTGGACCTTAGATGGTAGGAGGTCTTTAATTCTTCTATCAAACATAAGTTCTGCTGGACTGTCGATCTTACTGTCTACCGGTGTTGTTCTCCATCTCAAGAGTGCTAAGTGTACATCCTCTGTTCTTGTTTTCTTCATGATTGACTTGATAGTTTGTATCTGTCTCTCAATGAAACCATTAGATTTAGGGTATCTAGATGATGATGTTGTGTGTTTGATCTTCCAGTCCTTAGTGAAGTTTCTGTATGCTTGACCTGAGAAATGTGGACCGTTGTCTGATCTAATTTCATCTGGGATGCCAAATATGCTGCAATACTTCTTTGTAATGTCTGCAATAACAGCTGATGGTGAGGGTTGTGGAAGTTTCTCAATGATGGGAAATTTGCTGTAGTAATCAGCAATAATAAGATAGTCATTATTGTCGATGGAGAAAATATCAGTTCCTATAATGCTCCAAGGGCTCAATGGTATGTCTGATGGTATGAGAGGTTCTCTGCACTGCCTATTGGCATGTTCTTGGCAAATTGAACAGTTTTTTACATAGTGTTTCTATGTCCTTGTTTATCTGTGGCCAGTAAACATCTTTCTTTGCTCTCAGTTGTGTCTTCACAATACCAAGGTGACTATTATGGAGCTGTTTAAGGATGATATCGCGTTGTGTTTCTGGTATAATAATGCGATCTCCTTTAAGGATCAGACCATCTTCGATGCTTAACTCGTCCCTCATAGAGTAGTATGGACGGATGTGTGTTGGAACTTCCCTGATAGAGCTTGGCCATCCATGGTATATCAGTTCTTTGAGAGAGTTAAGAATAGGATCTCTCATTGTGTCTTCTCTGATGTGTTCAAGCCGATTATCGCTAAACTTGACAAAATCAACTTTAATGTTTGGGGTAAGATCTGCTATCTTGTTGGGGTTTGGTAGTTTGCTGAGAGCATCTGCAAGACCTATATCCTCTCCTAGGATATACTGAATATTAAAATCATAACCTTGTGTTTCCAATAACAGAGCTTGTAGTCGTGGTGGTGCTGAAGCTATTGGTTTTTTTATGAATCATCTCAAGCGGCTTGTGATCTGAGTGAATTGTAAATGGGCGGTTGAAAAGAAATGTGTGGAAGCGTTTGACTCCAAAACGTACAGCTAGCATTTCTCTTTCAATGTTTGCAAGTTTCTTTTCGCCAGAACTTAATGATTTGCTTTCGTAAGCTACAGGACGAAGTTCTTTGGCATAGTGTCCTTCAGGATTTTTGTCTGGTTGCAAAAGTGCTGCTCCTAGGCCTTTCAGACTGGAATCAACCATGAGAAAAGTGGGTGCTTGCATATCATAGTATTTCAAGCATGCATCAGATGATATGAGGGTCTTCAAATGGTTGAATATGTGTTGATAGTCTTCTGACCATTCATACGGAGTTTCATTCTGTAGTAGGGATCGCAAAGGTTCTGCAGCAGCTGACAAATTTGGTATGAATTGTGCTAGGAAGTTGACAGCACCTAAGAATTGTTGCAGTTCCTTCTTTGTAGCTGGTGTTGGCATGTCATGAATATCTTCAACTTTTTTAGGGTCTCGTTTTACACCATTCTGGGTGTACAGCAATCCAAAAAATTGTATCTCAGTTGCCTTAATTGTACACTTTTTGCTGTTGAATGTTAGCCCATGGGCCTGTGCTACATGCATCAAGTTAATCAAGTTACGGTCATGTTCTTGTTCTGACCTGCCGCATACTACAATGTCGTCCGCAATAGCCACTGTGCCAGAACATTGCTCAACAATGTTGTCAATCTTCTGTTGAAAGATGTCTTGTGATACATTAAAACCAAATGGGAGTCTCTTGAAACAATATCTGCCGAATGGTATTCGACAAGTTGTAAGGGGTTGACTTTCCTCTGCTATCTCAACACTCCAGTATCCGTGTACAGCATCTAGTTTAGAAAAATATCTGGCATTGTGGAATCTGTGAGTTATCTCTTCCACTGTATGCATCTTGTGTGGACAGCGCTTTAGACTGTTGTTTAAATGTTTTGGGTCAAGGCAAACCCGAAGGGAACCATCCTGTTTCAAAACAGTTGTGATACTACTACTACACCAATCAGAATGCTCTTCAACCTTTCTAATAATGTCATTCTGCGCCATTCTTTTCTAGTTCTGTGGCAAGTTTCTGTTTAACATGTATAGGATACTTTCTAGGTGGGTCTCCTTTGGTTCAGCGTTGTCTTTTTAAAAAAAATCTTGCCTTTTCCGGAAGTTTACCTATTCTGTCAAAACTGTTCTGGGAATCGCTGTTTAAGGTCGTCTACTCCAGTGATGTGTAGAGTAAGATGCTCTTTTTTCGTCAGCTTTAATGTTGTTAATAGTTACCACACTCAGCTTTTCGCACATTGGTAGACCCAAAATTGCAGGTCCTTCAACATCTACCAAGTAAAATGTTGACGATGTCCATTCAGAGTCTCTGTATGAACATTCAAGTGTTACTGCTCCGAAACAGTCTATATTTGTTCCATTGTAAGCTCTTAGCTTTGTCTTGCCACTCCTACTTTTTACATCCCATGTGGAAATTCCTTGCTCATCCACCTTGTCAGGCATGATCTGTCTGAATATTCTTAAGGGTAAAGTATTTCCTTGGGCACCTGTGTCTATCTTGAAATGAACATATCTTTCTTTTTGCATTTTAATCCCTGGTATTCTGAATTGTACCTTGCAGAAAGCCTGCGTTCTCTTTGATTCGTTACTGAAAGTTAGTACCTTCACAATATCAAAAGTGGAAGGATCACTTTCTTCACTGGAGTCAAAGTCCTCAGTCATCATAGAATGTGTTTGTTTTGATGTCTCTCTGCTGTGAATTTTGTGTTGAGCACTGTCTTGTTTCCTCTTGAAACAAAATTTTGTCAGTGACCCCTCTTTCTGCAGTAATGGACATGTAGAGTCTTTAGCTGGACAGTGGTTTTGTATGTGGTTTAGGCCACAACATTTACACATAGCACCTCTGCTTGTGTTGTGTTTTCCTTGTTGCTTAATACCAGTTGCTTTGTTGTGTTTAGGTTTATAGCTTTTTACTGCATCCACCTGGGCTGCTACTGTACCTTGCTGAATTTGTTTAATGTTTAGTGTTTGTGCCTCGTGTTTCCTGCCTTCATCCAGAAGTTGTTGTAAAGTTAGTGTATCACTCTGGCTCAGTAGCCATTTCTGGAACTCTGGCATTGGTGTGCTAAGAAGGATCTGTTCAATAATTCGCTCTTTTTCCTCTTCTTTGCTAAATTTACATACACTTGTTTTCTCCTTAATGCGAGTGAAGAAATCGTCTAGACTTTCATCAGGTTTCTGTCGCAGGTGGTGAAGTTCTAATCTTGCCGCTCTAAAGTTTGTGTGCTTTATGATCAGACGTTTTTTAAATTCGTCCAATACGGCTACGGGGTCGGTTGCCGACTCAACGGGCATGGCGGTAGCAAAACTATTGTAAATTTTCAAACCTTCATCGTCCAATGCTTCTAGAATATATGGAGTTAAGGCTTGACCTTCCAGACCAGTGGTCTTGGAATAGAGATCTATGCGTTGGCGCCATAATAGGAAAGCTTCACTCTTATCATCTCGACCGGCAAATCGCATTTGGGGTGCGCTGCGGTAGTGTTTAGCCGCCATGGTTGACCTCAACGACGAAAGTTAGCCGAACAAACTGTACTAACGTGTTATCGTGTAGCTTTTTTGCGTCGGTCCGGTATCGGCCGCTGCCACCATGTAATGTTATGATGTATGTATATAAGCGTTACTACGTCATCTTCACAAGCACACATACGTTTCACAATGCACACACTAAAGCGTGATCAGTTTGCTGCCATCTTTATTTACAGGTATTCGTACATGTGTAGTTTTGTATTTTAATGTATTATATTACAATGTGTAGTTTCGCATTTTAATGTATTATATTACAATTGTAAAAGGTTTACGGGTACCTGAACGTGAAACATTTTCTTGTACTTTAGTAAATCAAATGTAAATAAAATGTTGTCTTTACTTTCATCACAGAAAGGTGTGTTTTTCAGTTTCATGGAAGCGCAAAAATAACTTACAATTAACGTGACAATACAACTACTACAAGATAAGTGAAGATGAAGTTAAAACTACAAAAACACCTTTACCTGCCAGAACAAATACGTCAAGTAAGACGACAAGATGTCCCATCCTCATGCCTGTCGATGGTCAATCATCTTTAACAAATCTACGTTGTTATTGTATGTCCTGTCAAATTTCAAAAGCACAATCATTCTACAATGTAACAGAACATTTATTAATCATATCCAGTATTTAGTTAAATGATAATAGATAAAGAGAGAAAAGGAAAAAAAAAAACAGCTCACTGTCGACCAAACGATCTTCATCACAGATAAGAATTACGAAAATATGGCATCCGTCTACGCACATTCAAATAATTTTATTTAACCGAAATACACTGATGTAATGGTAATTTCCTATCTTTCGTACCTTTTTGGTCTGCAGTGAATATATGTAGTTAGGTGTTGTTTCGCAATAAATTTAAGAAAATCCTGGTTCGAGATCAAAACCAGGTGCAAAAATCTTTAAGCGTTTATTCTAGTTACGACCACGTTAGTTTAAATATGACAAACTATACATACCACGAACTGGTGACAGAGATGGACAAATGTAAGAGTGCAGCGAATTCAGTTATATAAGCAGTTTCAGTGGAACGTGCAAGATCCGGATCTAGCTGCAACATATCCGGCATCGGTTACTGTCACGTGAATCTGTGGCGTAATTTTCAAGGAGTGACTGACTTTGTTTTGAAAATAATCCCAGGTCTTGGCACCTGCAAATGATTGTAGAATACACCTTGTTGCCTTTAAAATTTCAGATCAAAATAACATTGTAATAAAGTTGTTAAATATCACTGTGGCGTGAGCCCTAAACAACACACTTATATTGAATTGTCCGCAAATATTCGTTGTCCCAAAAAACTAAACCCGATTACTCTAAACGTGCCAACAAGATAGATCCTGTCTATGTCGACAAACTAAATTAGAAATGCAAATGAGAACCACTTGAGTACATTTTTTTTTACACTTGATTGTCGCTAAGAGCTGTTGAACTTTTTAGTCCCTTCTATGCGATTTCCTGGACTCGACTATTTGTCTATCCTCTCTTCATGACAGCCACAGCCGAGTCCTCCTTTTCTATCCTTGCGATCCCTACTTTCTTTTGTAATCGATTACAGCACAATGAATGAATAAATGACAGAACACTGAATGAATGAATGAATGAATGAATGACAGAACACTGAATGAATGAATGAATGAATGAATGAATGAATGACAGTACACTGAATGAATGAATGACAGAACACATGAATGAATGAATGACAGTACACTGAATGAATGAATGAATGAATGACAGTACACTGAATGAATGAATGACAGAACACTGAATGAATGAATGAATGACAGAACACTGAATGAATGAATGACAGAACACTGAATGAATGAATGACAGAACACTGAATGAATGAATGACAGAACACTGAATGAATGAATGACAGAACACTGAATGAATGAATGACAGAACACTGAATGAATGAATGACAGAACACTGAATGAATGAATGAATGACAGAACACTGAATGAATGAATGAATGACAGAACACTGAATGAATGAATGACAGAACACTGAATGAATGAATGAATGAATGACAGAACACTGAATGAATGAATGAATGAATGACAGAACACTGAATGAATGAATGAATGACAGAACACTGAATGAATGAATGAATGAATGACAGAACACTGAATGAATGAATGACAGAACACTGAATGAATGAATGACAGAACACTGAATGAATGAATGAATGAATGAATGACAGTACACTGAATGAATGAATGACAGAACACTGAATGAATGAATGAATGACAGTACACTGAATGAATGAATGACAGTACACTGAATGAATGAATGAATGACAGAACACTGAATGAATGAATGAATGACAGAACACTGAATGAATGAATGAATGAATGACAGAACACTGAATGAATGAATGACAGAACACTGAATGAATGAATGACAGAACACTGAATGAATGAATGAATGACAGAACACTGAATGAATGAATGAATGAATGACAGTACACTGAATGAATGAATGACAGTACACTGAATGAATGAATGAATGACAGTACACTGAATGAATGAATGACAGTACACTGAATGAATGAATGAATGACAGTACACTGAATGAATGAATGACAGAACACTGAATGAATGAATGAATGACAGTACACTGAATGAATGAATGACAGAACACTGAATGAATGAATGAATGACAGAACACTGAATGAATGACAGAACACTGAATGAATGAATGAATGAATGAATGAATGACAGAACACTGAATGAATGAATGACAGAACACTGAATGAATGAATGAATGAATGACAGAACACTGAATGAATGAATTAATGACAGAACACTGAATAAATGAATGAATGAATGAATGACAGTACCCTGAATGAATGAATGAATGAATGACAGAACACTGAATGAATGAATGAATGACAGAACACTGAATGAATGAATGAATGAATGAATGACAGAACACTGAATGAATGAATGAATGACAGAACACTGAATGAATGAATGAATGACAGAACACTGAATGAATGAATGACAGAACACTGAATGAATGAATGAATGACAGAACACTGAATGAATGAATGAATGAATGACAGTACACTGAATGAATGAATGAATGACAGTACACTGAATGAATGACAGTGAACACAGAATGAATGATGATGACACTGAATAACGTCTCAGAATGACTTGATGATGATGATGATGAAATGAATGACGAACACTGAATGAATGAATGAATGAATGAACGACACTGAATGAATGATGATGATAACGATAACGTCTCAGACACTTGATGATGATGATGACGATGTATCATACACTTGATGAATGAATGAATGACATAACGTCTCAGACACTTGAATGATGATGATAACGATAACGAATCAGAATGAATGAATGTGATGACAGATAACGACTTGATGATGATGATGATGATAACGATAACGTCTCAGACACTTGTTGATGATGATGGTGACGATAACGTCTCAGACACTTGATGATGATGATGGTGACGATAACGTCTCAGACACTTGTTGATGATGATGATAACGATAACGTCTCAGACACTTGATGATGATGATGATAACGATAACGTCTCAGACACTTGATGATGATGATGATAACGATAACGTCTCAGACACTTGATGATGATGATGATAACGATAACGTATCAGACACTTGATGATGATGATGATAACGATAACGTCTCAGACACTTGTTGATGATGATGATAACGATAACGTCTCAGAAACTTGTTGATGATGACGATAACGTATCAGACACTTGATGATGATGATGATAACGATAACTTATCAGACACTTGATGATGATGGTGATAACGATGATGACGATAACGTCTCAGACACTTGATGATGATGATGATAACGATAACGTCTCAGACACTTGATGATGATGATGATAACGATAACGTCTCAGACACTTGATGATGATGATGATAACGATAACGTCTCAGACACTTGATGATGATGATGATAACGATAACGTCTCAGACACTTGATGATGATGATGATAACGATAACGTCTCTCAGACACTTGATGATGATGATGATAACGATAACGTATCAGACACTTGATGATGGTGATGATAACGATAACGTCTCAGACACTTGATGATGATGATGATGACGATAACGTCTCAGACACTTGATGATGATGGTGACGATAACGTCTCAGACACTTGATGATGATGATGGTGACGATAACGTCTCAGACACTTGATGATGATGATGGTGACGATAACGTCTCAGACACTTGATGATGATGATGGTGACGATAACGTCTCAGACACTTGATGATGATAATGACGATAACGTCTCAGACACTTGATGATGATGATAACGATAACGTCTCAGACGCTTGATGATGATAATGACGATAACGTCTCAGACACTTGATGATGATAATGACGATAACGTCTCAGACATTTGATGATGATAATGACGATAACGTCTCAGACACTTGATGATGATAATGACGATAACGTCTCAGACACTTGATGATGATTATGGTGACGATAACGTCTCAGACACTTGATGATGATGATGACGATAACGTCTCAGACACTTGTTGATGATGATGACGATAACGTCTCAGACACTTGTTGATGATGACAGAACATGATGAATGAATGACGTCTCAGACACTGAATGAATGAAGGAATGAATGAATGAATGACAGAACACTGAATGAATGAATTACAGCACTGTTACGTGCAGTCTTTGATATCTTACAATATTATACATTGGTATACTTGTTATGTTCGCAAATATTTTGTAAACAAAATAGATATTTTTTAGTGCTTAAGGGAAAGTCATTATTGAGTTACTTCCCTTGAAAGTTGTGCCGTCTCTTTCGATCGAACTCCGCGGATGAATCCAGTTTTACTGCGATTTATTCTTTGTTTGGGTAGTAATAGATTGTTCTTGCTTCAGAATATCTATGGCCTGAATTTATGTGTATTGTTTGTCTGTGTAGGACGAATCTGTCTTATATCTGTATATCTTTACATATCTAAGTCGAACTATATGTTCTGTTGTCTCTAGAGAGGTCAAAGGCTGTTCGGCGGATGTGTCGCGAGAGAGGTGTGTTTTGGCTTCGCCCTGATGATGGGCGGTGTTTTTCTATGTCGGCTTGACGCCGGGGAAAAAGTGATCTCAGTGGTTTTTGGGGAAAGTGATAGTCGTCTAGACCTATCGTGTATGCTTTACCCCAGTGTTCATTCTTATTGCCAAGGAATGGCAAAATCATATTTCTGAAAACCAAGGTAATAAAGATACTCTTTTGAACTCTCGTACGAAGCCACCGTTTTTCGATAGGGATGATTTGTACGTCTGAGAGGATACATCTAACTAGATGAAAAAAAAACGATTCTGATTCCTAGCAGCACTATATCCTGTAGAATGCAGTCAATTGTTCATGATCAAATCTACAGAGCAATGAAATGTTTAATGAATGACTAACTTTAGGACAGATTCATTATCTGTATCCAAACGTGAGTGACAGCTCACGAGTGAAACCATCTTGGAACCAAACATGTAGTGACTTTCAAGAAGAGAAAAGGGATGCCCGTATTATCGCTTGATTAGTCCAGAGATCAGTGCTACACATGAGAACCCATTGCTAGCGGTTCAATATAATTATATGGAAAAACCTGTGCTGGACATTATGTTAAGGAATCTTCGCTAGACGAGATTAGGTCTAGAAGCCATCTTGGATATTGTTTATAATCTGACGTGCTTTGTCAGTAAACTCAGTTGATATATATATATATGGGCAATACTGAGTGCTTGGCTACTGACAGTCCATTATACTATTATTCTACATGAGTGCCCATGTAACATAACATTGCAAGACCATTTATCCACTGTACCATGATGTATTATGCCAACCTGTGATTTGTCACTATCTGTGCTGTCGAGTGTGTACGTCCAATTAAACTTTAGTAAAGGTACACAGTCGTTGGTGTCGATGACTTCCAGCCATACATGAGTGTGAGAAAAGAACATTTGTCAACACCACGAACTCTTCCTATCATTCGCACATTATACACTCCATCTATGTCTACACACCACTGCGTAGGTCAAGTTGACATTCTATACTCAAACCACAAGCAATACAACAACACAGCATGTAGCTCTGGTGATGTTCGAGCGAGCTTCAGATTTCTCAGCATGTCTCTTGCTCAGGGCAAGGGTCTTGTATTAAGAGTTTATCAACTGATGATGATGATGTCTGCTTCCATCCACTTATATTTATCATTTGGTGGACATCATTAATTAGAAAAAGAATCTTATCAACTGGTGGACCAGCTTTCTGGGTTTGACCTCGCAGAAGTTCAGAAGTCAACAGATTACCGATACCAGACCGTTCCCTGTGGCTGATACGACACACTTGCAGTATTGGTTTGCTCTTTGTCAACACTTCGTCACGTGACCTGTCAAGTGAATGCAGTATGTAGGTCAGCGTTGTTGACAATTTTACATTAGACATTACAGAGTTTCACAGAACAGTTGGATCAATTCTTGTCAATGTTAACAGGAAGACAGTATTATTGAACTAAGAAGTCCTATTTTCATCGATGGATCTTCTTGTTTTCTATATATGAACTTTAATATTTAAGGCCAGAATATATATTTCAATAAAGTGGCAGTTTATTTATTTTACAAGAATAACTTTGCCATTACTGTAAAACTGAGCCTATTTTGCAACACATTACACACATGATATATGTATTTATGATATGTTACATGTTATTTGTTTGTATAGTATGTTAGTTTATATGTCAGCGGGTTGTGTTTAAGGTTGGGCGGCGTCCTCACAACAGAATATCCCACGTCATAGAGGGTCCGTTGTGGGCGTTTTCTATAGGTGCAATTTTCTTGATTGAAAATTTGCTTGCGACAACTGTTGCTTTTGTGTTAGCTGTGAAGTCTGTAATTATTGTTATTTTTGTAATATTTCTTTGTTCTTTAGTTTTGTTTTGAATTGTTTGTAATTTGTTGGTCTACCCTTTTCTATCTTTCAGTTCTATTCACAATTTATATTCATATACTGTGACGTCATTTGTGTTGTTATTCTTTGCAGATTCAGTGATTATTTTCATTGATTTCCCTATTTGATTTATTTTGATTTCTGCAAACGTTCTTGTATTGTCAGTCCTATTTGTACTTTATGTATTCTGTTGGTTGACATATGTTTTATATAGGTATATTTCATAAGACACTATTACCTGTGCACTGCACTTGGGTTATGGTATAAACCAGTACCTGATTATTATTACTGTTATACAAGACCTTATTAAGGCTTGTGACCCACAGATATTGGGATAGTGTACTGATTAATCAAGTCATTAAGAACTTGTGGTATTATTATTGTTTCAAGTGATTAGTATTATTGTTAGACATCATGTCTACATTAGAATACTTCATTACACAAGGGAAATCCCTTGATAAAACTGGTCAACAATTAGAAGAATGGGCTGTTGCTCAATATGACAAAGCATTAGCTGCAGAAGAGAGAAAAGCTGCTGCAGAAGAGAGAAAAGCTCTGGCTGAAGAGAAAAGATTAGAAAGAGAAGCTGAGGCTGCTGCTGAACAAAAGAAATTGCAGATGCAGGTGGAGCAAAGGAGATTTGAAGCTGAACAAAAGAAATTAGAAAGAGAAGCTGCTGCTGAACAAAAAAGATTAGACAGTGAAGCTGAACAAAAGAAATTAGAAAGAGAAGCTGCTGCTGAACAAAAAAGATTAGACAGTGAAGCTGAACAAAAAAAATTAGAAAGAGAAGCTGCTGCTGAACAAAAAAGATTAGACAGTGAAGCTGAACAAAAAAAATTAGAAAGAGAAGCTGCAGCTGAACAAAAAAGATTAGACAGAGAGGCTGAAGAAAAAAAAGCAATAAGAGAACATGAATTTGAGTTGGAGAAATTGAGATTGACAAGTATGAGTAATGTTAATCAGGCATCTAGTGGTAATGGTAAACCTTCTACTTACAAGGTTAAGGTTCCACCGTTCAATCAGTCCAGTGACGATATTACATTCTGGCTGGATAGATTTGAACGTTCTTGTCGTACACATAATGTGGATAAATCACAATACGCTAATCAATTAGCAGAAAACTTGAAAGGTGAATCTTTGACTAGATTATGCCTTGTAGGAGAATCAGATAAGGATAATTATGATGTCATTAGGGCGGCTTTGATAAAAAAATACCAGCTAAGTGAGGAAGGCTATCGCCTTTTGTTTAAGACGATGGTGCCTGAGACAGGTGTAGAATTCTCAGAATTCACTGCAAAGGCACGTCTCACAGTTGATCGTTGGATTGAGCTTTCCAAAACAGAAAAAAACGTATGAAGGACTTATGGATTTGTTGCTCAGAGATAAGATTATGTCATGTGTTAACAAACCATTCCTGGAATTTATACATGAGCGTAAACCCAAATCTCTAAAGGAAATGGAAGAATATTGTTCCCAATATGTCACTGCACACCCCGACGTGACTTTTGGCAACACTAAGATTAAGGAGGGTATGCCAGTTGCTTCAGCAACACCATACAATCCCAATTATTCACACAGATTTCAGGGACCTCAAAACAGATTTGATAAAAAAGGTAACCATAATAGTTATCAAAACCAAGGTAACCAATCATTTCAGGGTTCTTCTTCAAAGAACTGGAGACGAGCTGATAGCTCTCGACACAGGGGTGGTCATAATTATAGGAATTTCCGTAGAGGAAGTAATTATAGAAACTATCAGGGTTATCCGTCTTGGAGTCAACAAGATCATAATTACAGAGATACTCATTATAATGAATATGATAATGGTAACCAAGGGAACTATGACTCAAACCCAAATAGGGGTTACAATAGAGGTAACAATAACTACAGAGGTGATAATAACCGAGGTAGATCTCAAAACAAAAGACATAAACCACATTTTCAGGCAAACTCTGCACAACAAGAGTCCCATGAAGCCTATAAACAGAGTAAAGATAATAATGATGCTAGTAATATGGCATGTGCCGCTTTTGATTTTGGGAGAGCATCTCAGTGCCCCCAATGCAAAACGTTATTTGAGCCAACCACAGTGTCTACTTTAAGCTGTGGCCATCCTCTTCCTGCTCTTCCGGCATCAGTCGCGCATGATGGAAGAGGTTCTCTTGTCTTACATAAGGGTTTAGTGAATAACAATCCAGTCTCTGTGCTATTTGATTCTGGATGCACCACAATTGGTGTTAGGCAGTCACTCGTAGATCCTTCCCGTGCCACTGGACAAGTAGTCAAATGTGTAACATTTGGCGGCACATTAGAGAAATACTCTACTGCTATCATTAGGATTGCTACTCCTTTCTTTACAGGAGATGTACACGCATGTCTTCTCCCGAATCCGATCGCTGACCTCATCATCGGTCGCATTCATGGAGTCAAAGAATGCACTCCGCAACAAATTTCCACGTGGGAAAGGCAAAACATGCAGATTGCTAACGCTGTAGTCACTAGAGCTCAGGCTCTTAATATGCCTCAAACTTCATCTACTGAAGATAATGAAGTGCATAACCAAGATGATCCCTTGGTAATTTCTCGTGACTCGTTTATAAAACAGCAAGAAGATGATCCCACTCTGAAGAAATTCTTCATTCTTGCAACTAAAGGTGATCCGAATAAAGACACAAGTCGTAAATCGTGGATTACAAAGAAGAATGGCGTACTTGTACGTATGGTTCAAGACTCCATTACGTCAAGTCATTCTCAAATCCTGGTTCCCAAGAATTTGAGAGTTAAAATTTTGCAGCACGCTCACGACTCTCAGTGTGCTGGACACATGGGTTTTTCCCGTACTAAGTCAAGAGTCCTTGCGGCTTTCTTTTGGCCATTGGTAAACAAGGACATACGGATTTATTGTCGATCTTGTAAAGTATGTCAGGAAGTTAAATCCAAAGGTCCACGGCATGCTGCACCCATTCAGGCGGCGGACATTCCTATTCGGCCGTTTCAAAAAATGGCCATAGACATTATTGGTCCATTTAAGATCAAGTCTGCCAGAGGACATCAGTTTATCTTGATATGTGTTGATATGTGCACACGTTGGCCAGAGGCTATTCCTCTGAAGAGCATTACTACTGCTGATATTGCAGATGCTCTTTGGCTTATATTTTCTCGTTTGGGTTTCCCCGGAGAGATATTGTCAGACCATGGCACCCAACTAATATCAGATACCATGTCTCAAGTAATGTCTACTCTGCAGATAGATAGATCTTTAAGTAGTATCTACCATCCAATGTCTAATGGTATGGTCGAACGCCTTAATAGAACACTTAAAAACTTACTAGGGAAGATAACTGAGGATCATCCTCAAGACTGGGACAGAGTTTTACCTGCGGCCCTCTTCGCTTACAGAGAGGTACCCAATGAACATACAGGATTTTCTCCCTTTGAACTCGTCTTTGGCGCGCGTCCGCGTGGCCCTATGTCGTTGCTTCACGATCTCATAACATCTGACAATATTGACGATGACACAAAGTCATCCTACGAATATGTCATCGCGTTGAGACAAAAGATTATCGAAGCATGCAAATTAGCAACTTCTTCTTCTGAATTTGCGAAACAGAAGGCAAGGCAATTTGCCAATAAGAAGAGATGCTTACGACAACTTTGTCCTGGTGACAAAGCATTTGTATTACTACCTTGTAGGGAAAACAGATTACTTATTTCTTGGAAAGGTCCGTACGATATAATATCGAAAATTTCCGATGTCGACTATATTGTCGATATTGATGGGAAGCATAAAACCTTCCACATCAATATGCTTACTGAATTCCATGAACGTCCGGATTATTTGCAACCCATTTTCCAAGCAACGGACAATTCTCCAGTACAACATGGTCATTACTCATCACTGTCCGTGATACAGGATGAGGAAACAAGTTTTTCAGATGTAAATCTTCCTCTTCCAATGATCCCACTTCATTCTAGTGAATCATGGAAGAACGTTACTGTCTCTCCTGATTTGTCTCTAGGAGAACAGCGACAAGTTTCAACTATGTTGCAAACATTTCAGGATGTACTCACTGACATCCCTGGACAAACGAATGTCATTGAACATGACATTGTTCTAACTGACCATACTCCTATTAGGGTTAGACCTTATCCTATACCTATACATTTTCAAGCACAGGTTGAGAAAGAGTTGGATGAGATGATAGATTTGAAAATAACGAACCATCCACCTCTGCATATT
>JAMPIV010006596.1:0-52286 GCA_024509875.1 Oreohelix idahoensis
TTTTTTTTTTATAAAGGAAAGTATTTTGAGGAAAAGATTTTTTTTGAAAAATAAGAAATTAAAAAAAGGGAATGATAGTGTGAATAATTGAGGTTGAATGATTGGTGAGGAGGAAGTATGAGGTATAAGGTGGGATGTTGAATATTATGTGAGTAGGAATATGAAATTGATTTTTGAGGTGATGGTTGGGGAGTTTTGTAGGGATTTATTGATTAAAATTTTAGTTAAAATTATACATATAAAAATATTAAACAGAATAAAAAAAAACAACTTATAATTGCTCCCACTAACCTACCTTCCATATCCTAAACACTCCCACTGTCGAATAGCCCCCTGCGCCATCCACGCCAATTGGCAAAATCTTATAACCTAACTCCTAACTTCCCGTTTTTGCCGACACTATAGAAGCTGGAGATCTCTCCAGGGCGCGAGCTTGGCACAGTTATATGGAATCAAGCTTTTGCCCATTCATCAAATTTTCCCCCCTCCTCACAGGCGCGTTCGAAAAAGACATTAACCAGCCAAGGGACTCCGACTACCTGATTTATTCAGGGTTTTGTTTTGATTTGTTTGTATTTTTAGGGTCTCATCTTTCCTTTCATTTAGTTGTATACACTTTTATATTTATACACTGTTACGTCATTTGTTTTTGTTTACCTTTTCGCAGTTATCATCACATCTCCTTTGGATGAGAGTTCCTTCAGTTTAACTTTTTTAGTTTAGTTGACTCTCTGCGAATGTTATCGTAGTGTGCTGAATACACTGAATAACAACATTTTTCTTTCTTATATAAGAATAAGTGTTCTTAGGTCAGTTTCTTGCGCTGATTTCACATTTGAAAATCCGTTTTATCACTATCACATCGGGTTCTTAAGATATTTGTGAATAAATATATTTTTGGGAAACCGTTATTTGCTCCGTTTCATTTTTACTATATAACTTATTAAAAATTAATAAAATGCAAAATAATTCTACTTTTTATACTGCTAAAAGATGCATGACATATGTTACGCTATTTTTCCAATAGTTACTGTATTTTGAAATAATTCTGAGCGAAATATGGCTTCTAGAAGTTGTAGAAAAAAATCGGCTGATCTGTTCTGTTACGTGTGCGGATATTTTACCGATCGTGTTCACCAGAAAAACTTTACACCATTACTAAAGAAAGCCTATGAACTTTATTTCGATTCGAAAGTTGATGATGCAAATAAATCTTGGAAGCCAAATGCAGTTTGTTCGACTTGTGCAAATACATTGGCAGGTTGGTTACGAAAATCGCCGAAGCATAAGTCGATCCCTTTTGGTCCTCAAAAGTGCCAGTAATAATGGCGTAAACCGACAAATCACGCTACTGATTGTTACTTCTGCTTGACAAATAACCATAGTTTCACTTTTAAAACTAGAAAGTCTGTGGTTTATCTGAATATTGAATCGGTTTCGAAACCAGTGCCTCATGATCCAATCACGTGTCCAATCCCAGTTCCACCAGAACAATATCCGTTGGACGTGAATGAACCATCAGAAAGTGATAGTTTACCTGCTTTAGAAACTAATTCTGACTCGGATTATATACTGGTGAATGATGGTGGTTCACTTAATTAACCATTCAGAACTTTCAGATCTAATACATGATCTCGCTCTTACCAAAGGACAAGCGGAATTACTCAGTTCGCGACTCAAAGAATGGAATCTTTTAGCGCCCAATACTCCGATATCTAAATTTCGTCATAGACACAGAGAACTTGTTCAATACTTTGAGATGGATGATGACATTTGCTATTACAGAGATGTAAACGGTCTAATGGTGCACCTCGGTCATGAGCACATAGTCAGCGAATGGCGACTTTTCATCGATTCTTCAAAGACTAGTCTAAAAGCTGTGTTATTGCATAACGGAAATTTATTTTCATCAATTCCAGTCCCCTACTCTGTTCATATGAAAGAAACTTATGACAATATGGCTAAACTTTTGGCAAAAATAAAGTACAATGACTACCAATGGCGGATTTGTGGAGACCTAAAGGTCAATGCAATTCTCACGGGCATGCAGACTGGGTATACTAAATTTTGTAGCTTCCTATGTGAATGGGACAGCCGCAACAGACAGGAACATTATGCAAGAAAGGTGTGGCCTATCAGGGATCGTATGCAGCTCGGGCATTAAAATGTAATACACGAGCCATTAGTTAACAAAGACAGCCTCATTTTACTACCGTTACACATAAAGTTGGGGCTCATGAAGAATTTCGTAAAAGCGTTAGATAAAACGAGCAAAGCTTCCACTTATCTTCGAGAAACGTTTCCGCAAGTTAGCGATGCAAAGATAAAGGAAGGTATCTTTGTAGGACCTCAGATTAGGAAAGTTATTGCAGACAAACAATTCGAGAACTTGTTACATGGTAGCTAACTTCGCGCATTGATGGCATTCAAATCGATCATCGATAACTTTCTGGGAAATCACAAATCTGTCGATTATGTGCACATTGTTAAGCAGTGCATAGATGCATACAGAGTTATGGGCTGTAACAGTGTAACATGTCCCTCAAAATCCATTTGCTCGATTCGCATCTTCACTTTTTCCCTGACAACCTTGGCGAAGTCAGCGATGAACATGGAGAACGATTCCATCAAGATATCGCCGTAATGGAGTCACGTTATCAAGGACAGTGGAGTGTGACCATGCTTGCCGATTATTGTTGGATGCTTCATCGCAATGTACCACATGCCATTCACCGACGAAAGTCGACTGCAAAGAATTTCAAGCCTACATAACTGTTATACTTCTTGTACGAATGATATTGTAATACTGTATGCGTTGTTAAAAAAATTCAATTGCGTATTTATAGAGATCCCGACCTGATAGAGAAAAACGGTTTGCAGATTTAAAAACAGCGCATTAAAATTGACTAGAAAAACATAGAAATGTTAGAGAAAGAAAAAAAATTGTTTTTGTTAGCCAGTGATATTTGTCTTCGTATTATTGTTTATTGTTTGTTATGCTATTGGTACACATACTTAGACATACACTATTAATATCGGGATTGCACTTATGAAATAAATGTTTGATGGTAACATTATTATAAAATAATCATACAAGTCCATACAAAAGGCTTGTCTCCCACAGAGATTGGGATAAAGTGAGCTGATTAATCAAGTTTATTAAGAACTTGTTTCCATTTACTTTGAAATAGATTGCATTATTATTTCAGGTAACTAGTCACATATTATTAAACATTATGGCGACTTTAGACTACTTTATCAAGCAAGGGATAACCTTGGGTAAAACTGAGGAGAGATTAGAAGAGTTTGTACTTGCTCAATATGCCAAAGCACAGAAGGCTGAAGAGAAAAAGTTACAACAGGAAAGGGAGGCTGAAGAGAATAGATTAGACAGAGAAGCTGAGGCTGAACAAAGGAGATTAGACAGAGAAGCTGAGGCTGAACAAAAGAGATTAGACTGAGAATCAGAAGGAAAAAAAAGATTCAAATACAGCTATACAGAGACGCTGAGGCTGAGCAAAAGAGATTAGACAGAGAATCTGAAGAAAGAAAATAAAAAGCAAAGATGGAACATGAACAGAAACTCTAGGCTTTTGAGTTAGAGAAATTGAAATTGACAAATGTGAGTGGTGTTAATCAGTCATCCAGTACTAATGGAAAACCTTCTACTTATAAGGTCAAGGTACCAGCGTTCAATCCTTCCAGTGATGACATAACATTCTGGCTGGATAGATTTAAACGTTCTTGTCGAACTCATAATGTGGATAAATCACAATATGCTAATCAGTTATCAGAGAATTTAAAAGGTGATTCTCTTACTAGTTTAAGCTTGGTAGAAGAGGCTGATAGGGATAATTACGATGTTATTAGAGCAGCCTTGATAAAAAAAATATCAATTAGCAGAGGAAGGTTATCGTCTTTTGTTTAAGACAATGGTACCTGAAACAGGAGTAGAATTCTCAGAATTCATTGCAAAAGCACGTCTTACATTTACACGATGGATTGAGCTATCCGAAACAGAAAAAACATATGAAGCACTTATGGACTTGTTGCTTAGAGACAAGATCATGTCTTGTGTAAATAAACCATTCCTTGAATTCCTACATGAGCGTAAACCCAAAACAGTAAAGCAAATGCAGGAATATTGTTGCCAATATGTCACTGCACACCCTGACGTAACTTTTGGCAACACTAAGATTAAGGAGAGTATGCCAGTTGCTTCAGCAACACCATACAATCCTAATTACTCACACAAATTTCAAGGAGCTCAAAATAGATTTGATAAAAAGGGTAACTGGAATAATTATCAAAACCAAGGTAATCAATCATATCAGGGTTCTTCTTCGAAGGACTGGAGACGAGCTGACAGCCCTCGATACAGTGGTTGTCACAACTATAGACATTTCCGCAGTGGAAGTCATAATAGGAACTATCCAAGTTATCCAACATGGAGACAACAAAACCGAACTTATAGAGATTCTCATTATAACGAGACTATAATGATAATTGTAACCAGGAAAACTATGACTCAAACCCAAATAGGGGTTACAATAGAGGAAACAATAATAATTATAGAGGCAATAATAATCGAGGTAGATCACAATACAAAAGACATAAATCACATTATCAGGCAAACTCTGCACAGCAAGAGTCCTGTAATCAGACTAATGATAATAAAGACTCTCATAATATGGCATGTTCTGCTTTTGATTTTGGGAGAGCAGCATCTCAGTGCCCCAATGCAAAACATTATTTCGAGAACCAACTACGGGTGTCTACTTTAAGTTGTGGTCATCCAGTTCCTGCTCTTCCTGCGTCAGTCGCGCATGATGGAAGAGGTTCTCTTGTCTTGCATAAAGGTCTAGTAAGTGATATTCCAGTCTCAGTTCTTTTTTATTTTGGATGCACCACCATTGGTGTTAGGCAGTCACTCGTAGATCCTTCCCGTGCCACAGGCAAAGTAGTCAAATGTGTAACATTCGGCGGCACTTTGGAGAAGTACTCTACTGCTATCATTAAGATTGCTACTCCTTTCTTTACGGGAGAGGTACACGCATGTCTTCTGCCGAATCCGATCGCTGATCTTATCATCGGTCGTATTCACGGAGTCAAAGAATGCACTCCGCAACAAATTGCTGTTTGGGAAAATCAAAATTTACAAACTGCTAATGCTGTAGTCACAAGAGCACAAGCTCTTAATAGGCCTCAAACTTCATCTACTGAAGATAATGAAGCGCATAACCAAGATGATCCACTGGTAATTTCTCGTGACTCATTTATAAAACAGCAAGAAGATGATCCCTCCATAAAGAAATTCTTCACTCTTGCAACAAAAGGTGATCCAAATAAAGATACAAATCGTAAATCTTGGATTACAATGAAAAATGGCGTACTTGTACGTATGGTTCAAGACTCCACTAAGTCCATGCATTCTCAGATATCTTGTACCCCAAGAATATGAGAGTTTAAAAAATGTTGCAGCACGCTCGTGAACTCTCAGTGTGCTAGACATATTGGGTTTTTCCCGTACCAAAGTCAAGAGTTCTTGCAGCCTTTCTTTTGGCCTTTCGTAAACAATGAACATACGGATTTATTGTCGATCTTGCAAAGTATGTCAAGAATCAAATTTAAAGGTCCACGCCATGCTGCACCTATTCAGGCTGCAGATATTCCTATTTCGGTTCCTGCCGTTTCAGAAAATGGCAATAGACATTATTGGTCCGTTTAACATCAAGTCTGCCAGAGGACATCAGTTTATCTTAACGTGTGTTGACATGTGCACACGTTGGCCAGAGGCTATTCCTCTGAAGAGCATTTCTACTGCTGATATTGCAGACGCTCTTTGGCTCATATTTTCTCATCTGGGATTCCCCGGAGAAATATTATCAGACCATGGCACCCAACTAATATCAGATACCATGTCTCAAGTGATGTCTACTCTGCAGATAGATAGATCTTTAAGTAGTATCTACCATCCAATGTCTAATGGTATGGTCGAACGCCTAAATAGAACACTCAAAAACTTACTTGGAAAGATAGCTGAGGATCATCCTCAAGATTGGGACAGGGTTTTACCCGCGGCCCTCTTTGCTTACAGAGAGGTCCCCAATGAACACACAGGATTTTCTCCTTTTGAACTTGTCTTTGGCGCGCGACCGCGCGGCCCTATGTCTTTGCTTCATGATCTTATAACCGCTGATAATATTGATGATGACACAAAATATTCTTACGAATATGTCATCGCGCTTAGACACAAGATTATCGAAGCATGCAAATTAGCAACATCTTCTTCTGAATTTGCTAAACAGAAGGGAAGGCAATTTGCCAATAAGAAGAGATGCTTACGACAACTTTGTCCGGGTGACAAAGCATTTGTTTTGCTACCTTGTAGGGAAAACAGACTTCTTATCTCTTGGAAAGGTCCGTGTAACCGAGTGGTTTCAGTATTAACTGTTATTACTGTTATTACTGGCCATAAATGTACTCGCATTCACTAGCACAAACACTAATCATATATATAATTTCCACACTGCATCAATACCTAATACGGCCTGTCCTAATCCTGGACTTATAATAGCTTAATAGCTTCATACATCTCCACACTGCAGTTAATATATAATATGGCCTGTCCTAATCCTGGACTTATAATAGCTTAACAGCTTCATACATCTCCACACTGCAGTTAATACATAATATGGCCTGTCCTAATCCTGGACTTATAATAGCTTAACAGCTTCACAAATCTTCATACTGCAGTTAAACATAATATGGCCTGTCCTAATCCTGGACTAATAATAGCTTAATAGCTTCATACATCTCCACACTGCAGTTAATATATAATATGGCCTGTCCTAATCCTGGACTGATAATAGCTTAACAGCTTCACAAATCTTCATACTGCAGCTAAACATAATATGGCCTACAAAAGTACCTTAATACACAGCGAAGCCTGCATCACCCGGCAGCTTCATTAATCTTCAAAATATGGCCTACAAAAGTACTTCAATACATAGCAAAGCCTGCATCACACGGCAGCTATAATAATCTTCAAAATATGGCCTACAAAAGTACTTCAATACATAGCAAAGCCTGCATCACACGGCAGCTTCATTAATCTTCACAATATGGCCTACAAAAGTACTTCAATACATAGCAAAGCCTGCATCACACGGCAGCTATAATAAGGATCATATGGCCTAAACAAATCTTCACTGCAGTGTATCACATAGGCTGTACACACAGCGAAATATATAAGTCGACATTTTCTCAAATCCTACGTAGGCATACATTATCCAAAAAACACTGGGACTCGACCTACACGGTCCACGCCCAAAAACACAACTCCCTCAATCACACACTAGTCCCGCCAAAAAAACCCGTCACGAGATTCGGTTGTCTTGAACACCGTTCTCGATAACACATGCAGACTAGCGAGCTGTTCACATGACTCAAAACAGTACAGAATAAATACATTAAACAGCGTTCACACGCTTATCTGTACTCTGTCACCCGAAAATAGGAAAAGATAATTCTATCCTAAAGTCAAACAAGTATCCGCTTAATCAAGCGTTGCAACTCGAAATTTAATATGTTCAAAACATTCTAAAGATTACTTCCCCTTCCATAAGTTCCACCTGCAACAGTCCGTACGATATAATATCGAAAATTTCCGATGTTGACTATATTGTCGATATTGACGAGAAGCATAAAACCTTCCACATCAACATGCTTACGGAATTCCATGAACGTCCAGATTATTTGCAGCCTATTTTCCAGGCGACGGACGATTCTCAAGTCCCTCATGGTCATTACTCATCCATGTCCGTAATACAGGATGAGGAAACAAGTTTCTCGGATGTAAATCTTCCTATTCCGATGATTCCACTTCATTCTAGTGAATCATGGAAAAATGTCACTGTGTCTCCTAATTTATCTATGGCGGAACAGCGACAAGTCTCGTCAATGTTACAAACATTTCAGGATGTCCTTACATACATTCCTGGACATACTCATGTCATTGAACATGACATTATTCTAACTGACCATAATCCTATTAGGGTCAGACCTTATCCTATCTTTATACATTTTCAAGCACAGGTCGAGAAAGAGTTGGATGAGATGATAGAATTAAAAATAGTCGAACCATCCAGTTCAGCATATTCTTCGCCGATGGTTATTGTTCGGAAAAAAGACAATAACATACGTCTTTGCGTTGATTATCGCAAACTGAATCAAGTTACGAAGTTCGATGCTGAACCTATGCCTTTACTAGAAGAGCTACTTACTAGGCTTTCTAAATCTCATTTCTTCACTAAACTTGACTTGTCTAAGGGATATTTACAAGTTCCTTTATCTGAACACGCCAAACCTCTTACTGATTTTTCTACACCTAGGGTTTGTTTCAATGGAATTTCATGCCTTTCGGCCTTATGAACGCCCCGGCTACATTCGTACGCATGATGCGTCGAATCCTATCTCATCGTTCAGGTGTCATTGCGTACTTAGACGACCTCTTTCTTTTCAGTGATACCTGGGAAGATCACTATTTGGGGGTATATGAATTACTGTCTACTTTACGCAAGCATAAGTTGACAGCGAAACCCTCTAAAGCCTGTATTGGTTTTAGCGAAATTTATTTCCTAGGTCACCGTGTCGGTCATGGTTTCCTAAAGACAGAGGACCATAATACCAGTAAAATACTTAACATCTCTATTCCTAAGACTAAAAAGCAAGTGAGAAGTCTCTTAGGTCTTATACAATTTTATGGACGATTCATTCAGAATCTATCCTCTATCATGTCACCTCTTTCTTCGTTACTAAACAAAGGGTCCTCTAATATGGTCCACTGGTCTCAGGAATGCCAATCCTCATTGGATAAGATTAAAACTTTGTTTTCAACTCCACCTATCTTAATGTTACCTACTACAGATAAGATATTTGTTCTTCGTAGTGACGCTTCATCCACTGGGATCGGAGCGGCACTATTGCAAGAGTACTCAGAAACTCTGCATCCTGTAATGTATATCTCTCGAAAACTTAATGCGGCAGAAAGGAATTACTCGGTTTTAGACCGTGAATTATTGGCTATGGTTTGGTCAATTCTCAAACTACAAAGATTTCTTCTAGGCGAACATATCATAGTAGAAACCGACCAGAAAGCTCTTACAGCTATTCAAAGTAAAAATTTGAAGAGCTCGAGATCAACTCGATACGCGATTGCTCTTCAGCCTTTTCATTTTTCGGTGCAATCTATCCGTGGCTCAGAAAATGTGATGCAGACATTTTGTCTAGATGCCCACATGATTCCACCTAACTGTTATGTCTTGGACTTTCTAATATGTCTAACTCTACAACAGTTCTTTTCTATATCAAAATATGTACACATTTGTAATATATAATATATTGATTGTATCACCACTTAGCGGTTCATTAATGTATATTTACCGATGGTCGTTTCATGATTTTTTTCTTCTTTGGTAATCATGAACTCATAATATCTAATATGGAATTATTGTGTGAATTTTTTGTATGGATTTTGATATTGCCAGTATTGTAGTATAAGTTGGTGACACCTCTCTGGAAATAGTAATACTTAGAGAAACGCTTTCTCTGAGATTATGAGATATATTCTCACTTGTCAATCCATACGTCGACTTAGCCTCACATTAGGCGTTATATTTTTTGGGAATACTTTTCATCTGCGCATTTTTCGTGCGTTGTGAGCCTATTGTATGTTGCTCCTAGATGTATTTCAAAAAAAAAATGTTTCATTTTTTTCCCGGGGGGTGTGGAAACTGTTGCGTGCAGTTTTTTAGCTAGTAATTTAGTCTGTCTGTATACTTGTCTATGTTTGAAAATATTTGGTAATAAGATTTTGGGTCTAAGGTATTTTTCGTTAGAACTCTAATCAAAGGGCGAATACTCATTTTTTGCTTCGAGTGAAAGTAAATATGTAGTTGCCGCACTTGGTATTATAGTTCAGAGGTTAAACGTTAGCGCATGCCCGGACTGGGGGTTTTTTGAAAGAGACTTCCGGGTGCGGGAGAAAAAGATGAACTGGGTTCTGTCAGACAAGACGTCTGTTTATTCTCTCTGCATTACCTTTGGGGATGGAAACTCTTCCACTTGTTATTTAAGGTTCCCCTGCGTTATTCTGTTCGTCAGGAAGGCGACAGTTGTTATTAAGGTTTGATAGGAATTCGAAGCAAGGTAAAAATGAACTTTGAAACTTCCTTCGTTCGCAATGGTTGCAGAACATATTCTTGAGTCAAACCGTGAAAAGAGTTCACGGATGTTTGAAATGCAGAGTACTTTTTTTGCTATGCTCGATGGAGCTAATTAAGACTGTTAGTCTCAGATTTACACAGAAACCCAGGAGAACAGATATTATTCTGAAACCCGCATGTTAGCGGTCTATTTTGTACATGGACAAGTAGGTCTACGTTTTGAGGAATCCACAGTGTTTACTGTTTCATAGAGCCTAATGTAACTATCTGGAGTGGAAGACCAGATGAGTTACAAGTTATTATTATTATAACTATGGAAATGAAAACTCGCCTGGTGTACGAGGGAGTTATTTGGAGTACCTGACGCGCTGAGTCAATAGTACCATTAATGTTATAAGACTATCTTCGAAAGGACAGATCTTTGTCGATTCGTCCGACTAGAGGGATGGACTATGCTATTTCGTCGCCCGCCACGTTTGGGGTCGACGGGAGACTTAAGAAGATATCTGACATGGTGAAGTCAGAATGAAACTGATGGATGTTTTTCTGCTAGATGTGGAATGATAGATAAATTGGAGTCAGCAACATATTGATATGAATATTTATTTAAATTGTTTCCATGCAATCGTAATGAACTGTCTTCACGTCCGCCATGTTCCTGTGTCATGTTTATATGAACTCGTCTACGTTTTGTGTTGCTGTGACTATAATAAATAGTGAAAAAAGTCTACAGCTGTTCATCTATATTTTTGACTCCATGCCTATGACACGTACGATATATGGTTCCATCAACATAACATCTACACTTTTATATGTGATGAAAGCTACATACTCTCATCTGTTACGTATTGTGATGCAAGTCTGTACTGCTGCATAGACGTCTACCTTGTCGAACTTTCCAACACGCATTCGCGCTATGTTGACATCACAAAGCACACTACATCACCAGCCACTACCACCATAGCAGTATACCTGTATCAGTAGTGAACCACCGGCAGGTATCAGTGGTGACCAGAACAGATTACCCACAACACACAGAGTTTGTATAACTCAACACACCCTGTATCAGGTGGGTTTTGATGTTATTAAGTGTGGTTGCTATGTTACCTAGTGTACTGAATGAAGTCAGTTGTGAAGGTCCCTGAAGATAACAGTTTATGTGAGTTTACAGAGTTCCTTTCTGCTACCACCTATGACCTCAATCAGACTTATTCTTGACTAGTATGTCTGATAGCTACGTCTAATGTCTAGGGTAATGAAATGTGGTGTGCAGGTAATTAAATACACAAACACACACTAGGTCTAATATTAAGCTCTATGATCAAGTCAATTAACACTGTGTTTAAAATTTAGAAAGTACAATTTTTTTTTCAAATTTATTTTGTCCTGAACCAAGTTTTTCTTCTGGTCAGGACGTGTGAATCAATATGAATTAATGTCAATAGAAGTACATATAATTGAATAATCACATGAGAGGCTTGTACATATATCTATAAGTTAAATTTGCTAATATAGGTACTAACTAAAAGTCTTTAGGAAAACTAATGCCGGATGTCGGGTCGGGGTATTTGCATCATACCCAGTCTTTAGTTAACACTGTCATTTGCTCCTTAAACAGGATTAATGGTGGACAAAAAGTTTTTTTTTCACAATGTAGTTTAAATTATTTTTTTGTAGTTGATGAATCTCAGCAGGCCAGGTCTTTAATATTTAACTGGCCTGTGACGATGGAGGAAAGTTGTTCCTTAGGCCCACTCCTCACATGCTCTGAGGTAGTATGGTAGGCATCTCATTTCATACAAAGTTGGACTTCTCCAGAACATCTGGCACTAGCACAGTGCCAGACAAAGAAACTCTGAAACCACAAAATCACGCTATGTCTTAACATACTACCTAATCCACCATGTTTACAAGCAATAATACATGTAATTAAAAGACAGGGTCAGATCTCTCTGCCCGACCAAGCACATCTACATCAAGGCTGTTATCAAGTAGCACTATTTTCCCATTCCTCTCCTCTAGAGACTGCACTGCATCTGAAATATTTTCATTAATCTCTTTTTTCCATATAATAAGGTGGGTGATATGTTTCCACCTGACCACTTGAAAAGAAACATCTGTATTCTACATTTCTGATAGTTTATCATATTATAATTCAACCTCTAGGCCCTGGACAGTCGGCTGGGGACCTAGAATAAGCACTCACTTGTCATAATCATTTTTCATTATATGGCAGTATCAATCACTCAGAACTGTTAAATAAAAAGGTTAATAATTTCTCCCTTACCACACTTCAAAATGAAAACACACAGATACGTTGAAATAGCACAAACTCAGCTGAGCTGCTGGCTAGACTAGGGCGTCCTACTATTATTAGCATATATATTCAATGGACGACAAACTTCTTAGCCTCAACGATCTGCTTGTATGGACAGTCTTCAACAAAATGGCAACTAGCCGGCAAATTTTCCAATAACATTAACTAGTCCGTCCAATGAGAATACTTCCCCTCTACAATTTAAAATTTCAAACATAAATGTCCGAATTTTGGTCAAATGTGTAGTGTATTTCTGTCGGTCGGTCCGTACGAACTTGTCATTTCCCAAAATTAGACTTGGTTTTTGGAGCCCAACTACAAAAACTATCCAAATTTTCTCTCACCCACTTCTTAGCTTTCTACTGCGAAGATATTTTTAGATTCTATCCACCTTGTCTCCCCCTTGTTTACATGAAATTTTTTTCTGCCTTCGTCTCAAGGATGCGTCAAAATGTAACTTATAGTGGCTGCAAACTAACATGTGTTGGCGAGTCTGCATCGAACAAATCAGTCTTTTGTCAATAACTTCCGATTTATCTGTTCGTCCTTTTATTTGAAAGCATATTATTGGTCAGGAAACGATAAGCTCTTAAACTAGCTAACTTTTGTGATTCTAAACCTATTAATTAGAAATTCCATATTTTTTTTCATGTTAGTCTTGAAATCTATAAACTACTCCTCGTTCACTTCTTTTACCGCTACCGGTATTTTCAAACTAATTACGTGATTCGTCCGTATTACGTTTAGAATTACGTCATTCTAAACAAGAGCTAAGCCTGTTTTCGTGACCAATTGACTACATGTTCTTACTTTTTACATCGTATTTCAAACCACTAGCTACAAGTTCGCGCGAATGCTAGGCTAGATTGAAATGCGTGCAGACGGCATCATTTTTTTCTTCCCTCCTTTTCTTACCCCGTCTGAACTAGTTTTTTTCAATGACCCTAGACAACGATGGTACGGTCTACCACAATGAACGCGCTTGTGGCGTGGGCGAAGAAGTAGCAGCGTATCTTAACTATATTTTATCCCTACATTTTATTTTAACTTTTATATTTATAAATGGAGGATTTTATCGCTGTATCAATGTATTCCATCACACATCTCCCCACTTGAGAACATGCACCAATGCAAGTTCCAAAACCAGTGATACACATAGATAAAATTAACTCCTTACGCCTGCTGAATACTCTAAATTTGATCACAGGGGTGCCTACTGAGGAAATCTGCACCGACATTCTGTGACCCCGAGATATATATCAATGTTAAATTGATATGGCTGTAATAATAAAGACCATCGTAATAATCTGGCATTTTCATGCTTGGCCTGTGATAAGAATACGAGCGGCTGGTGATCTGTTTGGACCACAAAATTCCTACCATACAGATAGATTTGGAACTTTTTTATCGCCCAGATTAACGCTAAACACTCTTTTTCGCTTGTGGAATAGCCTTGTTCCGCTTTGTTCAACTTGCGGCTAGCATAAGCGACTGGGTTCAGTTCCCCATTGGGTGAACAGAACCTTTGCAACAAAGTAGCCCCCAGGCCCACATTGCTTGCGTCCGTTCTCACCACAAAATCCTGAGTCAAATCAGGCAATTTGAGAATAGGCTTGCTAGTGAGTTTTTCCTTTAACTCTTGGAATGCCAATTCACACTGCGCTGACCAAACAATTTTATCTGGATTTCCTTTGCGAGTCAAATCAGTCAGAGGAGCACATATGGAGTTAAAATTTTTGATATATTTTTGGTAAAACCCACACAACGACACGAATGATCGCACGTCTTTCTTTGTTTGTGGTCTAGGTGCTCTCTGCAGTTTTTCCAAGTTCTTGGGGTCAGGGGTCATGTTACCCTGATATACCGTATGTCCCAAGAATTCCAACTCTTTGCATCCAATACAACATTTTGTTGGTCTAGCAGTCAAGTTCGCTTCTCTGAGCCTATCAAATAGCATATTGAGAGAGTTAACGTGTTCTTCAAATTTTTCTGTGGCGATGAGGATATCATCCATGAAATTCGTGATACACGGATTATTCAAGGGATCCAACAATTTGCGCATCATTCTAGGGAACACACTAGGAGCATTTTTCAATCCGAATGGCATAATTCGGCATGTTGAATTCATAATGCCCTTCCGAGGTGCTAAAAGCTAAATAAGGTCGAACCTCAGGCTTCACTGGAATCTGGTAATAGCCTTTGCTAAGATCCACCTTCGAAAAATATTTTGCCTTGTTCAGTCTGGCAAATAACTGTTTTGTGTCCGGTAATGGATCCACCTGACCTTCTGTGACAGCATTCAGTTTCCTGTAATCTATGCACAGTCAATGTTCTCCAGACGGTTTCCTCAACAAAACTACACTGGAGCTATAGGAAGATTCACTGTGAGAAATAATCCCTTCTTTCAACAAATAATCTATCTCCTCTTTCAATGCTTTCTCCTTAGTTATAGTTTGTTCTAGACACCTTCTCTAGAACCGTATATGGACCTTGCCATCCAATTTGCAACTTATTATTGCTGCCGGGTAGTAGAAGAAGTACTTTCTCTCCCACGGCTAATTCTCTGTCCTTTGCTTTCCTATTAAAATAAGCTGCATGTTTCTTCCTGGCTTGTCTCAAATTATCATTTGCCAGTTTCCATCCAGCTTTCAGACGAGTGGTCAGCTCGTTCACATAGTTATATGATGAGGTAACAGTCTCTTCTGCCTTCTCATCTGTCCAGGTCCTCAATAAGGCTTCTAATGGACCTTTGATTGGCCTCCCAAATAACAGGGTTGCGGGTGCCATCCCGGTTGAACTATGAGGAACTTCCAGATACGCGAACAACACAGCGGGCAAAAATTGATCCCACATATCAGGTTTCTCATGTGCCAGTTTCCTCAGGATAGAAATGAGAGTCCCATTGAACCTCTCTACCTGGCCGTTCCCTTGTGGATGGTACGGGCTACAATGAAAGTGTCTGGCTTGAAATAGCTTAAAAACTTCTTCCGTTACTTTCCCCTTGAACTGTGAGCCATTATCAGTCAAGATTTGATGCGGGAATCCTAACTTTGTGAATATTGTAAGTAATGCCTCTGCCACATGTTTCGAATCGATTGACGACAGGGCTACCGCCTCTCCCCACATAGAACAAGTGTCCACCAGAGTAAGGATGTAACTGTTCCTCCTCTTGGTCCGAGTGAGAGGTCCCACAATATCCACTGCAACCCTCTAAAAAGGTGTTCCCACTATGGGCATTTCCCCTAGAGTTGCAGGAGCAGTCCAATGCTTTGGAGCTACCCTTTGACATTCTGGACAGGATTTTACATATATTTTTATATCTTCCGTTATCCCTGGCCAGAAGTAATGACAAGCTATACGCTGTCCTGTTGCGCTTATCCCCATGTGACCACTGAAGGGAATCGCATGCCCTAGTTCCATCACTTTCTCCCTATATGAAGTGGGAAGAACCAGCTGGTTGTGACCATTTGTTCCAGTTCCGGCCTTCCTGTATAGCAATTTGTTCTTCATATAATAATCTCCCTTGCTTGGAGGTGTGTGACATTTGGGTAATTTTTTAAAACATGGCTTGAGGGTCCTATCCTCAGCCTGCGCCTTCCTCATCTCTTCTGGATGAGCATTTATGGGTTCACCTTCTTCCTCCTTTGACTGTGACCTGGTCTGCACTGTCGCCATGATCACAGGTCTCTTGGGATTCCCCAAGAAGACGTATCTACACCCCAATATCAGAGGGTAGATTGGTTCATCTATCACTGATGCCCTGATTTCTCTTTCCACATAGCGAGTTTTCACCGTTATCCTTGCGATGGGAAGTGTCATGAGTGGTATGTCCTTAGTTGCCCCTTGTATTTCCACTGTTTCGGTGGTATACTGACTTGGGTCCACTAGGCTCGACCTCACAACTGAATCAAAATACAAACCTGTATCATATAGGCACCTTATGGTGACCCCGTTACAAATAACATCCTCACAAACTGGGAGGTGATAAGGTTCCTGCTGTCCAGTAGGTTTAACCTTTAATCTCTGGTTCCCCGATTTCATTGCAGCAATGTTAGAAGGTTTCCTTTTACAAACTTCGGTATTATGGTTGTCCTTCCTACACCATTTACACCACCTCTTTCCTTGGTTAAAAGGTTTTCTTTCATTATATTTTTGGTCATTGAACTGTGAGTTTCTATCACGATAATCATTTCGTGGCCTATCAAAGTTTGTCCTACCTTTGTTACCTTGTTCTTTGGCATCAAATTTATTAAAGTGCTGTGTGGCCTTAAAATTCTCTATATGTTTCTTTTTAGTGCCAGCTACCTCTGCCTGGGCTGCTTGATACCTCTCAGCGACATTCAATACCTCACCCAACCTCTCTGCACCTTGTTCCATGAGAAACTTTCTCAGGTCTGGAGCCATGGACTCTCTTAATTGCTCTATCATGATTATTTCTTTAAGATCTTGGGTCTTCCCCAGAGCAGTCCATTTCTCCAAATAGGTTTCCAGTCTGGCAGAGAATTGGTGGTATGTCTCCCCAGACAAAAGCTTGGCATTTCTAAACCTCTTACGATAAAATTCACCATTCTTTTCATATCTTAATAACAGAGCCTGCTTTAGCATGTCATAATTGTCTTGGTCCAATTGGAGCCGCTTTATTTCAGCCTCCCTATCTGCCTCCAATGCCCTAGCCTCTTTGTCAGCCTCAAGCTGCAGCCTCTTAAGTTCTTTGTCAGCCTCATTTTGTAACTGTAATTTTCTTTCTTCTGCTAACTTCCTATCTCCCCTTTCAATATACTTGTCACATTCTGAAGTTACATATTGGATCAAAACCTGACCCTCCATATTCATTTCTTTAGCAGTTAGCACAGCAGCCGATCTGAATTTGGCTAGATCTGCCATCCTGTATCACACAACTCTAATAATGTTCTAAGATAGATTACACAACTCTAATTAACAAATGACTCTTACTGTAATTAAGACTATTTTTTTGAGGCTGTGAAAGATTCATCAACTCTTACTTTCCACCTTTAAATTTCTACTGGACATAACTCTTTAATTTTAGATGATGTACAGTAAAAGTGACACTTTACTTAATTAATTACTACTGGCTGTGAAGATTCATCAACTCTTACTTTCCACCTTAAATATTTCTTATGAATAACTTTTAATTTTAGGGACACTGTTGAATTTATACAAACTTATCCCCCAATAGTTTAATTTCCGGACCAGGAGACCCCAATATATGTGGTACGGTCTACCACAATCAACGCGCTTGTGGCGTGGGCGAAGAAGTAGCAGCGTATCTTAACTATATTTTATCCCTACATTTTATTTTAACTTTTATATTTATAAATGGAGGATTTTATCGCTGTATCAATGTATTCCATCACAGGGCGTAACATTCCGATGTGTGATAATATCTTCACATTTCACTACGACAGAAAACCTAGAGAAAAACTTAACCCCACCAAATACCTGCAGTGCGAAAGAGGAATAACCCCATCCAGGAAAAATATAATCAACGCACCAATTCAGCGAAATCTCCGAGAAAAATAGCAGTTGCCTAGACGGAGCTTTTCTGTGGCTGAACTGGTCAAACAGGACATATAATAGTCTTAAAGACATTGTGTTTTTTTTTAAATAAATTCCATGGATGTATGCAGTGTCGGCAAAAGGTAAGTTTGAATGTCGTTAGCTCACGGTATGTATGTAGAGCGTGAAACGGAACGAAAGAATTTATTTTCTTAAGTTACTACTAATATAACACCTTCTCTTTTTATCGATCTCTCACTAAGTCTGAAGGCCCACGGGATAGTTAAATTAAGGACCTACCTGTTACCCGTCCTGCCTACTCCCCACTCCCATTGTTAATCATTTGTTTGATCTTTTGGGTAAACAACCTCGGGTTGGATCATTCCTAGTTTTTCCATACCAGAGGGAGGGTCTATGAGAGTATATATATTTTTCTCTTTCTCTTATGTAACGATAATTCATTAATGTAATGATAACGATGTATTTGATGTTGTGATCTATTTTTTAAAGATATAAGAAACTTAATAAACCTTAAGCTATTGGTGTCGGTCAAAACCTCCCCTGCCCCATTATATGTGACCCCATAGTACCGATTCGTTTCTACGTATGTAAGTATTTATGTCACAAAATTGTTTGTATGTGCGTACGAGAGGATAGTGTAATTGAATCAGTATCTAGTGAGAAAATACGTCTCCAGTAAAGTATGTCGTACTAGATAGGTTGGGTTGAGCAATTACTCAATCCAAGACAGTATTTTTTTCTTTCTCCTATACTCCTCGTAAACAGGACTATTTCTCACACCTTTCTCTCACATAGCTCTCACCATCTCATCTCTGCTCGATCGGGACCATAAAATATAAGGCCTATCTATAAACTTACGTCACTACCACACAGATCTTGAAACTGAAGTTTGGCCAGCGCATCTAGTGCATTTTCAAGTTTAACTTTAAAACTATCTGTCTCCTCCTTATCCTCACAAAGTTCAATACCTGCCTGAAAAAAATTAAATTTTAGCTTCTAATTCTTCTGTCTGTTTCCAGTTCATACAAATCTCTTCAAGTTCTTAATAGGACTAATGTTTGCATGTATCTCTTGCGGATTCTAAAATATCTTGGCGTCTATTGTATCGGCTACCTGTTCTAGAAGTCTGTGGTGTTTCAAAACAATGCCTAATAAAATATGAAGGTAAGGAAGAGCTACATATTCAATTTCAATCTCTAACATTGGTTTGTGTAAACAATTATCGTAACGTGCGACTTGCCTTTTATTCCCTTTCCCATATTTAATATATCTATTGTAATCTCTTATCAACATGGCCAAATTTCTTGGTTTGCAAGTTGTATGCTCTCTGGGTGTCTTTTTCCTTGTTTTGATTGTTTTCCACAGAACACTAGTGGAACAGTCCTTGGCTCACACACAATAAAAAAAGACATTCATATTATAAATACAAGATTAACAAGACTTAAAAGATAGATCAAAGTATGTGGAAATAATCTATAGCTTTACATGTTTTCTGACGCCTATGTACGTAGCTAAATATTATTATAAATGAATGAAAATGCAAAAACAGATAGTACTTTACAAAAAGATATTTTTTTACAACCTTATTTAAGATTTGCGAGTATCGGGAATGCGTTTACAGTGATTTAAATGTTATAAAATCTGGTGACAATATGCTTGTTCTTGTAATGCCAAACCCACAAAACTGACTACATCACATTCTCAAGGTGTGAAACCAATAACAAAAAGTAGGTGGAAATAATCTTTAGCTTCCCGTCGAGAAGTCTATATAATTATAAACTCATAAGAATGGGCCGATTTTCAGATATTACATTTGTGATGGGGCCGGAAAGACGCCCCCTTCATGTTCAAGGCATTTTTATCGCCCACATATTTTCGAAGTGCGTGCAGCACGCTAGGATGTAAAAATTCTGACGAGATAAAGAAGATTGATGACTAGGCCATAATAATGCCTAAAAATTAAGTTGTGGTGTAGAATTGTGTTTTTGCTCTAGAAATAGTTGTGTATATTTCTGTTGTCGGGCCTTCTAAAGCAAATATCGCGAGTGTTATGTATGCGGCCAAATCAATACGCCTAGCGCGCAGTAAATTGAGTGATTCGACCTGGGCTTATAAAAGAAATAGCGAGCGGCAAACAGGCCTATTTTTGCAAGAGTCGCCAAGAAGAAACGAAGTTGGGCTAGCCCTGTGTCGGTAGAAGAGGAACGAAGACATGACACGTGAGTTTGATTTAAAAGCAGATTATATTATTTCCTAGTGAAATTACCATTATTTCCCTGTAGCTTTTGAAGTTATATTCAACGTGAGACTGTTTTAATGTTTAGTGAAATAAATAGACAGATGTGTTCCCAAAGGAAATGTCTTTTTAGGGCATTATGATTTAGTCTCGAAATGATAGATGAGTGAAAATAATGTTTGATAGGTTTTATTAGGCATGCTAAGTCCAGATTGCGGGCGGCTGTAAGAGCGATTATTTCATCCAGTCATCAGACCGGGCAAGAAAGGCGAAGATAGTATGAAAGTATTTTGTACATGAAACTGGACAGAAATGTTATCAGAAACTGGAATTTAGATAATATTAACTAGTTGGGAAGATGGCAACCGGGAGGACCACGTGTTGATGACCGTGCGTAAAAGAAGACGCCAAGGAGTCTGCATTTAACACTCTTAGTTATCACTTAATGTTACGCAGTTTTATATCGCGTGAATCGACACGTGGGTGAAAGTAGGTTTAATGTAATTTCCCCCAGTATAGAAGAGAGAGTTGTCGTGTTAAATTTCCTTTAAGTGATGTATTTAATTCCAGTTTTGTTAAAGTTAAGAATAATTATATTGTATTCCTTAATGTAAGAGTAATTAAGTGTATTTCACGATTATTGATATTTCTACTGTATATCTTTAGTGAGTTACTTTGTGTGAGGTGAGAATGGTCATTTAGATTTCTGGAGAGCGCGAGGCCACTCCTTGTGCGTAAAGCGCATTTGAGACATAAATGTTGCTGTTTGCTCCTTGTGGAGCAGGGCGACACCAGTGCGGCTGAATCCAACAGAAGCCTGCATGAAGCATTTATATGCTATGGCAGTGGTTTGTTTCAGTGGCGATGTGTTTCATGTGATGAGTTCCCAATCTCATCAGGAGTCATATACGACACGCTTGTTGCCAGGCGCACCAGTCATCACTTACGACATGTTCAGAATGCAGTAATGAATATTGAGATGGATCATATGCGAGGTGGTGGTTTATGCCCATTAAGGAGAGTATTGGTGGTACATATTGGTTAATTCTATGTTATACATATTTCATGATTATTTAATTATTGTGATGTGAAGGATGGTTTGTGAGAGCACGTGGGCTCACTTGGAGATATATAATTCTCATCTCCGCTCCTGTGGGAGCATGGGGCCACCAGTGTGGTTTGCCTCCGCATGAAGTATTCATATGCTCGTGCAGTAGTGGTTTTGGTAGCAATCTGTGTTACATGGTGAGATGGCCAGCCTCATGCACAACACCTTACTAGTCGCATTGGACGACACGCATGAGTGTGTGCGTGTGTGATAGTTGAGGGTGTCAGGTGGCGTGGAAGAACTGTTTGGCAGATGAGAGTATCGTTATTCAACTATGATTTTAACTATTCGTTGCTTTGTTTGCTTCTTCAGATTAGCAATCGAGCACTGTTGGGTGTTTTGTTTGCTGGTTTATTTGTTTAATGTTTGCTTTGTGTACTTGTAGTCACTGACAGGGTTGCAGAAATAAATACAGCCCCTGCCTCAGAATCAAGAGTTTTTATTGTTGTTCGGGTCTTTGCGAGTGTGAAAAGAGAGTGATCACACATCACAATATAATCATCATCATCATCTCGCCCCACCCTATCACACATTAATAAATAGATTACTTCTGTTATGAATTTCCTCAAATGATGACGCTGTTTTCAAAAGTCTGTAACTCCGTCAAATATAATTTCAAACAAATAAAAATGCAATCAAAAATAGAACACAGAACAAAGTTATAGTGCACAAAAGAATTTTAGCTCTGTGTTTATCCAGAACGAGTGTGTAATGATTTATATAATTACCGATTTTACACACACATCAGCTGATTTTCCCCACCAAAACTAGCGGCAGGCGTTAACGGTGCGCAGGAAGATTTATTACCCGGTGTCAGAATTCCGGTCACCGAATTAAAAGAGCGCTCTAGTATAAGGTACAAACAGCCGTGTGGTGCATTCATAACGCACTATTTACTAATTATAAAAAAAATTATCTGTTGTGAAGCGATATAACCCAAACATTACATAAATTACATCTTGCAAACACATTTTACTTCACATTTTTTTCTTTTTTCTTTGATCCTTAGCCGCCGACCGTCAAAGCAGTCAGTGGCCATCACGCCTAGTGGCGTCTTGTAGGGCAACAACAAATTGATTCCACTTTTCTCGGTCGTCGGCCATCCTTCGTACAGTGCCCCATTTCTGGTTCATTCTTTGCATCTCAGCCTCCACAGTCCTCCGCCAGGTTGTTTTTGGTCGGCCTCTCTTTCGTTTTCCTTCAGAGGTCCAAAGCATAGCTGTTCTTCATATTATCAGACATAATTGGGCACTGTTGTTAGACAAACATCCCGAGACAGAGTGACCATTAGAACAATAATATTCTTTGGCTATGTAATCATTACGATCCTGCCTTATGGGGAAATAAACCGCACGCATTTACTGGCGGGGACAAACTAGAGCATGTGTGAAGTGTATTATTCCATCAATTACAGTGTAGGCGTGTGTGTGTGTGTGTGTGTGTGTGGAAAAAGAGGGGGGGGGGGCATGCTTGGGAAAATAACATTTCTTAAGTGTAATACTGAAAAATAACTTTGGTCGAATTAAAAAAATCTGTAAGTAAAATAGTAAAAGTACTAAAATATGTATTAATAATTTTCATTACTATTTGTAGTACGGTAATCGATTAGAAGACTTGACGACAACTCTGGGTGATACTGCATCTAACTTTTAAGCAAGTGACAAAAGTTGATTATATATTTGTTGGGTTCTTTTGTGATGGTAGTTGATAGAAACGGTATGCTAGTGGTAGATGCATCAATGACTAGCTTAGACACGCGAATGGTTTCAATGAAAAGTTGTCAAAAGGTTATTCAATCAAATTCCAACGAGTGGTAGGCAATTGGCCAATGCATGACTATAATCAACTCGTTGGTAAAAGTTATTCAGGTTTATTGACGAATGACAAACGGCAATCAACGACACGATCAAGACAAACGATGAGAGCATCATAATTATAGTTACTGTTGATAATAATACATTCCTGTAGATTTCTTTATCAATCAAGTCCTTTTCTATCCAAGTGACTAGGATTCCCAAACAGTTGTCATTTGAGATACATTAAGGTAATGTCCGTTAACCTTGTTCCAAGGACGTCTGTAACAGTAAACGGATTCATGCTCATGGATAACGCTTCCATATAATACTTGTTTAAATCCCAGACTTTCTCCTTACAATAATCTAGACAGTTTGATATAATCCATAAAAGTCCTACACGAAAATACAATCAGGTTAGCGACTTCAGTTGACTAACCTCTCCTACAAAATATGCCACGACCTTGGCATAAGCATTACAAAATATCCAATATTCAAGATATGATCAAATAGTTATCCTTTACTCGTAGGACTTCCCACTACGAAATATTACAGTGAAGTAAAGATCTCAACTGTTCCATTCTAGGAATCCAGTAACATATGGATTCCCGCTAGAATCCAGTGATGATCATCTGTTCCACTTTATTCATAGACGTATTAATATACATGAAGGTTCAAACGAAACTTACGTATTGAACTGCATGTTGGCTTCACCCTGAAGACTCAACAAAATCCTTCAGAACAATTCTTCCATCGAATTGTTCAGAATCAAAATAATAACATACGGGCAGAGAGAGAGTCCATCTTGCCCTTACAACAGCTGACGTCATAATCCTCAACTAGGTTACCCGTGCGCAAAGAGCAACTCATACTCTGCATTGTGCACGTCGGTGCGTGAATAAAACGTACGCACAAATAATATAACTATATCAAGACTGGTGCGTACATTGGCAGGACCGAAGACTACCCCCTTAGGTAAAACGTACTCAACAGCTCCCTTATCACCGGCCCTTAAAAAAAATTAATTTTATTAATTTTTTTTTAAAAACTAAGTACCCCAGAGAGGTGAGTCAAAACTACATCGACGTCTATGTGCATAAATTATATTCATAAAGTTATACAATATTATGAACAAGAATATGAAAATGGAAATCAATATAACTGAATGAAAGTATGCATTAAAGCACACATCCACAATCGACCTACTTTGGAACGATGTGGTAAACTACGAAGTAAAAGAAAGTTGAAAATGAAAACCAAAAAAATGATAAAAACATTCAACTAAATTTACAACTCAAACATGTGATTTCAAATGAAAATGAATAGCAACGATGATGATAATAACTGACAAGAGAATCAAAAAATGAAAATGAAAGATGCAAAATGCAGCAAAGCATAATTAAACACGTTAAGAAGCAACACCCGTAATGTTTCTAACATTATGACGGTGGACTAAATTTATTAAAGTAATTGCAATTTTACTCAGTGTTACTGTTCCATTAACACTAGTTAGTAATCGACTAGAATATGTTCTTAATGTTCCATGCAAGATGCAAAGATATTCTTGAATACAGTATGTAGTGTAATATGTTCCATAGAATAATGAATGTCTATGTGTCACTATGAACAGTGTTTCCGTACTAATAAAATGTTACTACACACGAAGTTACGTTATAATCCAAAAGTAAGTATATCCAGGAATTTTTTTGCTGGTACGAATAATTCAGTTCCATACAGAGCACGTATAGAAGTTCAAAAATTGATAATGTACTCAGTTCCTCTTATTATATTTGATTGATTATCTATGAGGACGTTTCAACATCCGGAAGTGGTTTAGGTTCGACCAGTTCGCTTGGACATCTTGACAGACAGTCCGCAAACACATTTTTCACTCCAGGAATCGCTCGAATTTCATAGCTATATGGCTGAAGAGCGATAGCGTATCTGGTTGACTTTGATGATTTAACGTCCTTAGTGTTCAGTGCTGTGAGAGCCTTTTGGTCTGTCTCCACTACAAAGTGGGAGCCTAGCAGATAACGTTCCAATTTTGTGATTGACCAAACTAACGCGAGCAACTCCTTGTCCAGAACGGAGTATTTCATTTCGCTCGCCGTCAGTTTTCTCGAAACGTACATGACTGGAAATAAGGTGCCCGTATATTCCTGCATCAAAACTGCAGCAATGGCGTAAGAAGATGCGTCACTACGAAGAATAAAAGTAAGATCTTTGTTAGGCAACTTCAAAAATGGCGCATTTGAAAAAAATCTTTTTATATAATCTAACGCGATTTGGTGTTCGTTAGTCCACTGGATTATGTTAGCTGTCCCTTTTCTCAGTAAAGAAGAAAAAGGTGCAGTTAAAGTAGACAAATGAGGGATGAATTTAGAATAGAACTGTATTAGTCCTAAAAGAGACCTAACTTGTTTTTTTGTCTTAGGTGCTGAGATGTTTAAGATTTTCGAGACATTACTGTCTTCTGTATACATTAAACCCCGACCTATACGATGACCCAAAAAGGAGATGTCATGAAAACCGACAAATGCCTTAGAAGGTTTCGCTGTT
The DNA here is from genome assembly GCA_024509875.1 of Oreohelix idahoensis. Lineage (NCBI taxonomy): Eukaryota > Metazoa > Mollusca > Gastropoda > Stylommatophora > Oreohelicidae > Oreohelix > Oreohelix idahoensis. The sequence goes on from JAMPIV010006596.1 coordinate 25,781, forward strand.
AAGTTATAATCCCGTAGAGTAGAAAGTAAAGCTTTTAATCCCTGAATGTGTTCATCCCAAGAGTTACTGAAAAGACAGATGTCATCTATGTAAGTAATGACATCGGGACGATGAGACAGTACGCGGCGCATCATGCGTACAAAGGTAGCTGGCGCATTCATTAATCCGAATGGCATAAAATTCCATTGGAAAAGTCCCCGTGGCGTCGAGAAAGCGGTGAATGGCTTTGCTTTAGGTGTGAGTGGCACTTGCCAATAACCCTTTGAAAGGTCAAATTTCGAAAAAAAATGTAGCATGGGATAATTTCTCCAATAAGTCATCTAAGAGAGGTAAAGGTTCCGCATCAAACTTTGTAACTTTGTTTAATTTCCTGTAATCTACGCAAAGACGAATATTGTTGTCTTTCTTTCTAATAATCACCATAGAAGAAGAGTATGGTGATGAAGATGGTTCAATTATATTTAATTGAAGCATCTCATCCAATTCCTTATCAACCTTATCACGAAAGTGTAAAGGGATAGGATATGGGCGCACTCGAATAGGCGTATCGTCAGTCAGAATAATGTCATGTTGGATGACTGACGTATGACCTGGGATGTCAGTGAGGACATCCTCATACGAGTGTAGAATATTAGAGACTTGCTGACGTTGATCAGCCGAAAGAGTAAATGAAATAGTAACATCATTCCAATTCTCAGTGGAATGAAGTGGCACAACTGGTATTGGCAGTTGTACATCATCGAAAGAAGATTCTTCTTCTTGGATGACTGACAAACTAGAATAGTGTTGAATAGGAGGTGTAGGATCGTCAGTTGCTTGGAATACTGACTGTAGATAATCAGGACGTGAGTAATACTCCTTCAACATGTTAATGTGGAAGGTTTTATGTTTACCATTTACATCAACGATGTAGTCAACATCGGATATTCTTGAGATGATCCTGAAAGGACCTCTCCAAGTAATTAATAGACGATTGTTATGAGCAGGGAGTAAGACAAAAGCTTCGTCACCAGGAATAAGCTGGCGAAGACGTCTATACTTGTTTGCAAATAGACGAGCTTTTTCTTTGGCTTGTTCGGATGATGCAGTAGCTAGTCTACAAGCATCTATGATTCTCTTTCTCAGAGAGATCACATACTCATAAGAGGATTGAGTTTCCTCTTCAATATTCTCTTCAACCAATAAGTCGTGGATTAACGACATCGGGCCACGTGGTCGCATGCCAAAAACAAGCTGGAACGGAGAAAACCCCGTGGCTTGATTTTTGCACCTCGCGATACGCGAAGAGAGCGGCGGGTAGGACCCGATCCCAATCCTGAGGGTGATCTTGGGTCATCTTACCCAACAACTGCTTGAGTGTCCTATTTTGGCGCTCAATTAAGCCATTGGACATCGCATGGTAAATTGAACTAAGTGATCTGTCTATACCTAATGTCTTCATAACTTGAGACATGGATTCAGAAATGAACTGAACCCCATGATCCGATAAGATCTTCCGCGGAAAACCAATGCGTGAGAAGATCAACATTAACGCCTCTGCTACACTGGCAGATGAGGTGTTCTTCAGAGGGATGGCCTCAGGCCAACGAGTGCACATATCAATGCAAGTAAGAATATGCGTATGCCCTCTGGCAGATGGAAGCATCGGACCAATAATGTCGATAGCCATTTTATCAAATGGTCTAATCGGGATGTCCGCAGCTTGAATAGGAGCCGCATGAAATGGGCCCCGTACTTTAACTTCCTGACATATCAAACATGAACGACAATAGAGAGTAATATCTCTATGAACGCCCGGCCAGTAGAATGCAGAAAACACTCTGGATTTGGTACGTGAAAAAACCCATATGGCCCGCGCATTGCGAGTCATGAGCATGTCGCAATATTCGCGATCTCATAGAAGATGGGACTAGAATCTGAGAACATAAGGATGAATCCTTTTCCCGTATCAATCTAACTAAAATCCCATTTTTAAGAATAAAGTCATGTCTAGATTTTGCAAGTTTGTTGCTTGTATTCTTTTTGTTCACATACTGAAAAAAATTTTTTAATGAATCATCATTCTTTTGTAAAGTTGCAAACGACTCCCGTGAAATAGGAGCATCGTCATCACAAGTGGTATGAACTGTAGGTTCATATGGTGTATCATGCGACATAATAGTAGCTTGAGCTCTAGTCACTACTGCATTTGCAGCCTGAAAATGTCGCTCTTCCCATGCAGCAATTTGCTGTGGTGTACACTCTGTTATACCATGTATACGACCCAATATGACATCACAGATTGGATTAGGAAGAAGACAGGCGTGGATCTTCCCTGAAAAAAAATGGTGTATTTAAATTAATAATGGCTGTGGGAAACATTTCCACTGTGCCTCCAAAGGTAACGCATTTGACTGTGTGGCCCGTGGCACAACGAGGATCTATCAGCGAAGTCCGTACACCGACCGTGGTACAACCTGAATCAAATAAAAGAGAGCATGGAATATTATTGACAAGTCCTTTGTGAAACTTAAGAGATCCTTGTCCCTGATGTACAGAAGTTGCCGTGCAGACCGCAGGTAGGCTAGGCAAAATGTGTCCGCAGCGCAACGTCGTGATCGCCTTGGGCTGGAAAAGTGTTGAGCATTCTGCACAAGCTGTCACCTGATGACTATCAATAGAACAAGACATGGCATTATGAGCATCAGCACCTTTAACCTGTTCATTGTTAGCCTGAGTATCACTTAAAGCGACATTAGAATGTCTACGTGTCTGGCTCGACGATCTATCTCTTCGTCGCGATCTGTTCTGATTATTTGCATTAAAATTGCCACCATTGTCATTTCTGCTTGCGTTAAAATCTGTATGAGTTCGCCAATTATTATAATTAACGTTGTTATGTCGGTGAAATGAATTATTCCAAGAACTTTGTCTATTTTGTGGAACCTGAGATTTTGATCGCCAGTTTTGTTTATTATTATACCCTTGATTATGTTTGAAATTATTGTTACCAAAATCTCGCGATCTATGAGCTTGGTTCCAAGAAACATTGAATGGAGCAGATTGTTGGAATTGCTTCCCCTTATAAAAATTACCATTGTTGAAATTCTCATTATTTCCCTTATTAAAGTATCTGTCGTTACTCAATGAACGATTTCGTGGAAAATTATTTTGTTGTACGGCAAAAGCAACTGGCAATTCACTTTTAATCTGAGCATTACTTAGATCCATGGATGGGTGAGCAGTGCAGAAATTTTTTAGAATGTTCTTCTAGATCTTTCATAGATAAAGGTTTCCGTTCGTGCAAAAATGCAAGAAATGCTGGATTTACTGACGATAGCACCTTATCGCGCAGTAGTAAATCGAAAAGACCTTCATACGACTTTTCTATCTTGGATAATTCGATCCATCTTTCTAGTGTTAGCCGTATTTGGGAAAGAAAATCACAAAAGTTCTTCCCTGATTGCGGTAGCAAAGTCCGAAAACGTAATCGGTATTCATTTTCTGTCATTTGGAATTTTCGGAGAAGTGAAGCTCGAAGAGCGTCATAATCATTCTTATCATTAATACTGGTGGTATGATAAACCGCCAAAGCATCTCCCGTAAGCAATCTGGATAAATATGTAGAATATAGTGATTTATCCACATTGTAAGACCTACAGGTGGCCTCAAACCTATCCAAAAAAAATATCACGTCGTCAGACGGGGGGTTAAATTTAGGTAATTTTAGGTGAATTTCCTTAAAATTATCATGCCTGGATGAAGCTTGGCCTTCGAAAGTTCTCTGCGAATTAGCTTCTTGAGTTAACCTAATTCTATCATATTCCAATTCGGCAAGTTTCAAATCATGCTGACGTTTCTTATCATTCTCTTCTGTCTCAAGCTGAAGTCTTTTTGCATTTTGTTCAGCTATTAATCTTCTTTCTTCCATTTCCTTTTGTTTAACTTCCATTTCCTTTTGTTTAACTTCCATTTCAATCTTAAGTTTATCTGCAGCCTCCAATCTTTTCTGTTCTGCCTCACGCAGAAATCGTTTCTCTTCTAATTCAGCCTCAATCCGTTTTTGATCTGCCTCAAATTTCATCTTCTTCTCATTTTCCTCAGCCTCAATCCGTTTTTGATCTGCCTCAAATTTCATCTTCTTCTCATTTTCCTCAGCCTCAATCCGTTTTTGATCTGCCTCAAATTTCAAATTTTCCAATCTTAACTTTTCAGCCTCCAACCATCTTTGAGCTTCCAACCTCTGAGATTCTTTATATTCCGACATAGCGAATTGTCGTACCTCTTCAGGAGGTATCTGAAGAGCTTTTGCTTGCTTAATGAAATAATCTAGTGAATACATTATGCTTTATAAGTAGTCACTATACTCTTAATTTCTAAATATGATAATTAATTAATGTAAATTAATTAACCTTGTTAATGCACCGAATGGTCTTCGTTCCTGTCCTAGAACGGTATATCATACTCATATAATTGTCAAATATATTAATAATCAATAAATTAATTTATGTAATGACATGTTATGAACAGACAAAAGCCATAGACAATAGCAACAACAATGACAAGACGAGATACTCAAAGACAATTGAAAACCTTCGCAGAAATCCAATAAAAATAAAAATGTGAAACTAAAAATAGAATGTCGTAAAGAGTTACGATGATAACTGCGATCAAATACTAAACAATACAATTGACAAGACAGTGTAAAAACATATGTTTTGTAAAGAACTGAACGATAGTCAGGTGAGGATGACGTAATATACAAACAAAATACATTATAAAACTAAGGTACGAGTAAAAATAACTGTGAAAACAACAATTAAAACTTGACTGAACAGCTAAACAAATACTATTATAAGAAGCAAGTAGCGATCGGAACTACAGCAAGGTTTCTAGCCTTGAACCGGAATTATCGCTCAATTGAAACTTATAAATCAAACCCTATAGAACATCTGACAAAGAGCCCGAATCGGCTTCGAGATGAACCTCGTTTGTCAGATCGACCTCCCTACCACCCACGACGGATATACAACATAGAACATGCAACATAAAAAGTATATTGGTGGACATAGAAGAGAATAGGCACAGCCAAACACAATACAGTAATAAACGAGACTCCGTTTATACTTAACTCGGCTGATCAAACAAAAAATGTGCCTCGTCTCCGTAAATGTACATTTGAGAATCGAAATACTTCGGCTTGAGTATTTGAGTATAGCTCGCACGTAAATAAGGACCAAAAGGATGATGTCCAACGTAGGTAGTCACTGGAGAACTTGGTGTTGAGGTTCATTGCTGACCTTGACCTTCTGATAACCGTCGTGTAGATTCCATGATGAAGACACGGGTCTTTCTGTCTAACGATTTTTGGAAAGATATTGAGTAAGTTCCCTTCTATGAAACTTGTCCAAAACACACTGTGCCGCCATTTAATGTTGGGTTCTTTTGTGATGGTAGTTGATAGAAACGGTATGCTAGTGGTAGATGCATCAATGACTAGCTTAGACACGCGAATGGTTTCAATGAAAAGTTGTCAAAAGGTTATTCAATCAAATTCCAACGAGTGGTAGGCAATTGGCCAATGCATGACTATAATCAACTCGTTGGTAAAAGTTATTCAGGTTTATTGACGAATGACAAACGGCAATCAACGACACGATCAAGACAAACGATGAGAGCATCATAATTATAGTTACTGTTGATAATAATACATTCCTGTAGATTTCTTTATCAATCAAGTCCTTTTCTATCCAAGTGACTAGGATTCCCAAACAGTTGTCATTTGAGATACATTAAGGTAATGTCCGTTAACCTTGTTCCAAGGACGTCTGTAACAGTAAACGGATTCATGCTCATGGATGACGCTTCCATATAATACTTGTTTAAATCCCAGACTTTCTCCTTACAATAATCTATACAGTTTGATATAATCCATAAAAGTCCTACACGAAAATACAATCAGGTTAGCGACTTCAGTTGACTAACCTCTCCTACAAAATATGCCACGACCTTGGCATAGGCATTACAAAATATCCAATATTCAAGATATGATCAAATAGTTATCCTTTACTCGTAGGACTTCCCACTACGAAATATTACAGTGAAGTAAAGATCTCAACTGTTCCATTCTAGGAATCCAGTAACATATGGATTCCCGCTAGAATCCAGTGATGATCATCTCTTCCACTTTATTCATAGACGTATTAATATACATGAAGGTTCAAACGAAACTTACGTATTGAACTGCATGTTGGCTTCACCCTGAAGACTCAACAAAATCCTTCAGAACAATTCTTCCATCGAATTGTTCAGAATCAAAATAATAACATACGGGCAGAGAGAGAGTCCAAACATTTATTACAAATAAGGGAGGGAAACCTGAGGCCTGTAAACAGTAAATTAATATGAAACAAATATAAAGGTATGTTATCAGGCACTCACAGGAAATAAAGAAGTAGAACACCAGACAACAGAAAAACAACAGACATGAGTGGCTTACCCAGGATTTGAACACTGGACCTTCCGTGCGACAACCCCGCCTAGCCATGCAAGCGAATCGCACTATCCGCTCTGCCATCTACGCATCATCAAAAAATGATGTTTCAATGGCAGGTCAATAGTGCGAACCACAATACACGACACCAGAAGTCCTCCATGGGCAGTTCAGCCTATTAATGACGCAATCACTTCTGTTGTATTTCTATCAAGCAGTATAGGCCGAATCCAACAAGACCCTTAGGACCTTAATACTGTGTCCAGTAAATGATAGTAGACTAGAACAGTGAGAACAGGATAGTGGGTAGGTTTGGTATTGTACAAACATTTATTACAAATAAGGGAGGGAAACCTGAGGCCTGTAAACAGTAAATTAATATGAAACAAATATAAAGGTATGTTATCAGGCACTCACAGGAAATAAAGAAGTAGAACACCAGACAACAGAAAAACAACAGACATGAGTGGCTTACCCAGGATTTGAACACTGGACCTTCCGTGCGACAACCCCGCCTAGCCATGCAAGCGAATCGCACTATCCGCTCTGCCATCTACGCATCATCAAAAAATGATGTTTCAATGGCAGGTCAATAGTGCGAACCACAATACACGACACCAGAAGTCCTCCATGGGCAGTTCAGCCTATTAATGACGCAATCACTTCTGTTGTATTTCTATCAAGCAGTATAGGCCGAATCCAACAAGACCCTTAGGACCTTAATACTGTGTCCAGTTTTGTAATAAATGTTTGTACAATACCAAACCTACCCACTATCCTGTTCTCACTGTTCTAGTCTACTATCATTTACTGGACACAGTATTAAGGTCCTAAGGGTCTTGTTGGATTCGGCCTATACTGCTTGATAGAAATACAACAGAAGTGATTGCGTCATTAATAGGCTGAACTGCCCATGGAGGACTTCTGGTGTCGTGTATTGTGGTTCGCACTATTGACCTGCCATTGAAACATCATTTTTTGATGATGCGTAGATGGCAGAGCGGATAGTGCGATTCGCTTGCATGGCTAGGCGGGGTAGTCGCACGGAAGGTCCAGTGTTCAAATCCTGGGTAAGCCACTCATGTCTGTTGTTTTTCTGTTGTCTGGTGTTCTACTTCTTTATTTCCTGTGAGTGCCTGATAACATACCTTTATATTTGTTTCATATTAATTTAGAGAGAGAGTCCATCTTGCCCTTACAACAGCTGACGTCATAATCCTCAACTAGGTTACCCGTGCGCAAAGAGCAACTCATACTCTGCATTGTGCACGTCGGTGCGTGAATAAAACGTACGCACAAATAATATAACTATATCAAGACTGGTGCGTACATTGGCAGGACCGAAGACTACCCCCTTAGGTAAAACGTACGTAACAATATAACAGCAAAATATGTTACTTACAAGCATGGTTTTCCTCCAAACATATTCACCATTTGTTCCTCCAGTTAATTTTTATCGAAACTTAAAAAAAAAAGTGTCAGGAGCACAATAAACGCTCAAAAATTATACATTAGGAAAACAGAAACTAAGTTTCACGACGGAAATGTAAACCACAAGTCTTCATTACTGAGTTCATGGAGTTTTAGTTTGTTCTACTACTTGTCAAACTTTCAAGGTACCGTAAAATCATCTACAAGTGACATGGATTGATTCAAAATAAAGCAACTGACTAGCTGATTCTTAATGGCCTTCTGCGCAAACAACATTTTTTTGTTTTTTTTTGTTTTGTTTTAAAGATGATGGATGGAGAGCGGGCATTAACAGCTGACCATTATTGCCTCTTCTCGTTCCATCTTGGTCTACCCTGTTCAACCTGAAAATTGGTTGTAATTGGGGTATTTAGAGTCATTTTATTTACTAATTTTGTATTAAATTTAAATAACTATTGTCTTTTCTTAATTTACATCTACCAATTTAAAACTGCTAAGAGCTGTTACTCACCTGTAATCTGCAGAACTTTTCAGGAGCGAGGCACAAACGGTTAAGCGATCTCTATGAAAACTTTTATTTTGCCTTTAACCCGGCGTACGCTGTCAGCTGGAACACGCGAAACAATCAGCTGTTTTCTGCGCGAATATTTATACAACCAGGGAGTTTAAGAGGGGCGGTACAACAAAGACTTAACGATTCTCACCATGTGACGTGTTTTTCGAGGTCCAACGTGACTTTTTTTTTTTTTTTTTTTTCGTTGAGCAGCCCCAAGCGGAAAACCTGTTTTACCGTTCAAATTGCGTCGTTGGCGCGATTCTTCCAAACTACCCCCTCTCCCCCAGTTTTCTGTCTCCCCTTCCCCATCCTGTTTCTTAATTTTATTCCTCTTTCTCTCATCTTTTTTGTTCATATTTTTAACTTATTTGTTCGTTTGTCATAGCATTTTATTTTCTCTTACTTACTTACTTAGTCGTTCCTCTTCTACCGTGAGGTGTAGAGGTTTGGAAGAGAGAGCGCCGGACTATCCTATCGGCTGTCTTCCTCCTGGCCTGGTTCCATTCTAGTCCTCGGTCCTTCAAAGATTGTCTAATGTTGTCCTCCCAGCGGACTCTGGGTCGTCCTTATTTTTTCTTTCTGTTTTAATTCCTTCAGACTAGGTCTAGTCCACACTGAATATGCAAAAGGTTGCTTCCTTTTAAAAACATATTTATAGTTCAAATTACTTAATTAATGTAACAGTGTTTGAGCCGTTACACATGGACCACATGAGCTCTGAGGGGGTAAAAGAAAAAAATAGAGCCTTTGCTCCCACCAGGCATGTCGTGAAATGGTTCTAACCTGAGGTGTTTCATAATGTTGGCAGGCCTACCGTGTTTGACATATTGGTACAGACAGCCACTGCAAGAGCGTTTGTGGTAATTTAATGCAGATTTCCTACATGAGGATCAATTTAGTTGCGTCTTCATACTCTTTGCAGAATGTTGGGGGGTGTCTGCGCGTTTGCAACTTTGCCTTGAGGTCGTTAAAATATTGTTTGTCTTCTCTCTGAGGAGCAAAGGCCTTCAATAAATTCACATCAAGTCCTTCCTGTACCATTGTACTCACAACTTTCTACACCTACGTTCAGCGCTGGTGTAGCTGGCGAGTCCCTCTCAGGACTTCATGCTAGCAGATGGATAATGTTAGTCCTTTTCAGGACTTAGTATCTATCGACGCTGACCAGGTTAGCAATCTGGTAGGATTGCTCAACAGTTCACATACAACCGGTGTTTCGCTGAACACTGTGGTAGTACGGGCCGCGTAGGCGTAGCTGGTGATTCCTTTTAAGGGCAAGTCCTTTTCAGGGCTTTATGCTAGCAGGTGGATAATGTTAGACCTTTTCAGGACTTAGTATCCATCAACGCTGACCGGGCTAGCAGTCCTTTTCAGGACTTCTTCATGCTAGCTGATAGAAGGTCCTTTTCAGGGCTTAGAGTTCATCAACACATCGCTTCAGTTAACAGAGTTCACTTATTTTTGACTGGCAAATTGCGCTCTGGTATAACCAATTAGGTTGAAAGAAACGCGAGTAGTATATAATGCGCAAAACGAGGCGTTTTCAGGCGGCGCGCAGGCGGCGCGGCAGGCGGCGCGGCAGGCGGCGCGTGACTTTTATATAAGGAAAATCAGGCGACGCTGTAGGCTTCGCGTGACTTTTATATAAGCGCATTCAGGAGGCGCGCAGGAGGTGCCGCATGACTTTTATATAGAGATATATTTTGGCAGGGGTGACTTCCTCTGACAAGCAGCTTGCGTCCTGGTAGTGTGTTTTTACAGACAATATTTAGACAATAGGAAGACGACATATTGAGACAACTGTTAGACGATATATTTAGACAACCGTTATACGATATATTTAGACATAGAAAGACGATATTTATGTTACAATAGGAAGACGATATTTATATGACAACAGTTAGACATATATTACAACAGGTATATAGACATAGGTAACAAAGATTTTAGTTAATATATTTTATTTTTTAAATAATATCGAGCTAAAGCACAAGTCTCAGACGCTTGGTAGGTTTCTTCTGCTTCTTCGGTGGTGGATTAGAGACATCGGCCAGGTGGTTGTCTGTGGTGGGGGCTGATGTACAAGGGTTGGTGTTAGGAAACCAACTCGATTCTGGGGATATTGGACAACTGGAGTTGATGTAGTCGGCAAACGTGTTACTGGGGGAGGTAGTTGTAGGTCTCTGCTTCTTCTACGGGGGTAGATTAGAGACATCGGCCAGGTGGTTGTCTATGGTGGGGGCTGACATACAAGGGTTGGTGTTAGGAAACCAACTCGATTCTGGGGATATTGGACAACTGGAGTTGATGTAGTCGGCAAACGTGTTACTGGGGGATTTAGCAGTAGGTCTCTGCTTCTTCTTCGGGGGTAGATTAGAGACATCGGCCAGGTGGTTGTCTGTGGTGGGGGCTGACATACAAGGGTTGGTGTTAGGTAACCAACTCGGTTCTGGGGATATTGGTTGATAATAACTGGACTTGATGTAGTAGTCAAACGTGTTACTGGTACAAGTAGTAGGATAGGTATCCGTGCTTGGTGACTGTAATCGGTCAAATTCGGCGAGGATTTCACCCGCTAAAGTCAACAAATTTTCAAACTCAGGGCGAGTTAACGTAATGCAGTTTTTGGTAGGAAACTTGAGGTAGGATTCACCAAAATATTTTCTCACGTGTAGTAAAGTTTGGCCTCGGTAAACACTTACAGACGCGGCCTTCAGACCACTAGCCAGCGGTACAAGCATGTCATCACTTCTGACTTAGACCCAGGTGTTGGGAACAGTGGAAGTCATCTTAAGTGTGGTGGGAGTATCTGTCGTTATCACACCACCGTTTGAGTAAAGTATGAACGTGAGTGTCTGGGTCTTCCAAGTGTCTTTATATGCAGGAATACCAGTGTAATCTGGTTTTTGAAACGTAGCCAGACTTGTACTAGCGAGGGTTTGATTAGTCGAAAATCTAATCGATAGTTGACGCGTCGTCGATGTGACCAAACTTGTGCTAGCCAGGCCTAGATTGTTCAAAAAACTAATCGATAGTTGACGCGGTGTCAATGTGGAAATTTTTGTGTGGTGGGATTGTAAGTGCATGACTCATGGATGTATTGGCGTGAGGAAAAATCCGATAAAAGGGCGGGTAAAACCTTATAGAGGAAAATACACACAAGTATCTATTGATCTCTTCCTTTGTCTATGAACGAAAAACAGTCTTGTGGCTCGCTAGCCAGGGTCTGACTAATCGAAAAACTAATCGATCGTTGGCGTGTTGTCTAGCCGAGAAGGGTAGTAGGACGCGTTGCATAGTACCACCGCGAGCTTTGATCAAGATGAAATAAATGGCGTAGAGCCCACAAACATTGGTAACTACATCTTGTAAATGTCTAGCGTTGTAGTTAACAGGTCGGGTAGCGTTTCTGGTTTTAAAATTAACCAAGTCCGGGTGTGTAGGCGGTAGTCCGAAAGAATCAAAATATTCAAAAGTGCCAAGTCCGTTATACTATAGAGCGACCCAGTGGTCATCCTGTCGATAGCTAGGGTCAGTGTTGATGACGAAAGCAGCCGTCTGACTTGGATCGATACGTAGAGGTAATTGGTCACGAGCTAAAACTTTAACGAACCCAGTTCGTTTAACAAATATATCCGACAGGAGGATGGTTCGTATCTCGTCTGTATTCATCGTCTAAGTGGTGTAGTCTGTCAAAACTTGGCGCGATTTCGAGATCTCCAAGATCAAGTCTTGCTCGGCGTAGACGAGGACCTGTGATGGTTCGGGCGTGACCTCGGAGAATTTAAGTTCTACTGAGATATGGCCCGACTTGGCCATCTCAAACTGGTCACTGTCCAGTAGACTGGGGGTGAGGTCAAAGGCGTATAAGGCGTATCCATTCTTAAATTGTCTATACTCAAGGTCGTTGCCGGCGTCTTTGCCAACCAGTCCCATAGCTAGATTCGTCCCAAAGAAGGCTCTCACGTACTGGTTGTGTTCATAATCCATTGACAAAGCTTGCTACTGACTGTTCTACCGTCCGCGCTGACATTTAAATATATCAGACCAAAAGTAGCGAAATTGAACGGGTTAGACGTATACGAAAGGCGGTCGAAGTGACTAGGCCAATCACGATCCGTGTAGGTGTTTGACTGAGAAATAGATTATCCTGCATGTGCGATAGCATACCTCTAGGAATAGAGAAAGTTTTTAACACAACTCGTTTCAAAGGGTACTTGGCATTACCTCGCAATAAGGCTTTCTCGTGGGCTAGAGAGACGGCTGGGTTTAATTTGGCTTTCCGGACAACCAGGGCCGCATAAGTTATAATAGATTTATAACCACCGGCGGGGTCGTTTCCCAGTACGTTGAAGGCATCTTTAGACGGCGTGAGTTTTACTTTAATGGTCACACCATTTAACAGGTAGCGACCTTGGGCGAAGATATCTGAATGTAAACGACCCATCATATCAATGTCCTGAGAACCTGCCGCTATATGTCGACGCAGTCTTAGTCCGTTGTTGTTATCGCCACTTGTTTCCGTAATAAAGTTTGGTGTGTCTTTGTAAAACAGAGCCGCTGTCATATGACCTCGTTTGTCTTCCTCCCCGTAATTCAACGTGGCTTCCAGGTAAGCTCTATAAGGGTAGGTGTTCTCGCTGGGTGTAATCAGCGTGTCGTTTAGGGAAACGTCGACTTGGGAGAATAAACTGTGCAGGTAATAGTTGATCGGGGCCACCTCTGTATCAGTGGGTAATGCGCCGCCATTAACTAACGTAATTTTGGCGCGCACGTGCAGAAAAGTATTGAACAAATCTAGATATTCTTCACCGTTCTCCGATATTACAAATTCCACCGGGGCTCCGGGGGCTAAGGCGGCCAACGGATGTATCTCGACAAATTGTCCCTCTTCTACGGCTGTCCGCGTTGGTGGTACGCTAAACAAATCTAGACCACTGTGAAGACATTCGCACGAGCTGGGGTGAATAAGCGCCATCATTCAAATATATCAGAGTACCGTCGCTTCTTCTGGTGGGAATGAGAAGGACGAGCTCGGTTACTTCGTTTTTTTCTTTTTGGTTCGCCAGGTGGGGCAGCTCTCGTTTTTCTTTTTCTTCTAATACCACTACCCGATTGGTTAGTAGTGAGGTGGTTAACCGCTCCCTGTAATAAACGCTGACCCGATTCTTTGGCTCGTTCACGAAATGACTCACCAATATTTCTGCCAGCTAACGCATCGCTCGCGACCTGTAGACCGGTACCAATCCCTTCTCTGAGTAAAGCTTTGCCTCCAGTTTTTAACCACGGGAGAACCATGCGACCGAGCCCGCTGAAAAAACTACCCAAGCCATGTCCTCTTTGACTTCTACCTCCGATAAACACTGGCATCCCGTGGCCAGCTTGGTTGCAGTAAAACTCCTCACACATTTTGGGGTTTCGTCGTATTGGTACATGTCTGACCATTTTTCTAGTCAAAATCAAACCATCTGTGAGTTCGGAAGTGTAGTGTCAGCACCGAAGCTCCGCTAGTGAATGGGATAGTCTTACCCTGGTCATTAGTTAAAAGGATTTCCACAGCGTCAAACGAAAAACGGCTCAGGGGTACGTAGTGTGGTTTGTCATAAATCCTAAAAACCGAAGCGGTAGTCCTGTCCAAAATAGGGACAATCCGTAACAAAGGTACAGAGACATCCCCAACCGGTCTTGCTTCTACGAGGTCGCAGTACACGTATACATTTTTCATGTCGCTATCCATTTGTACTTCAGTCTCTCCTCGTAGTATTGGGTCGATGTCTGTGGCAGGTAAGCCTAACATGTGTTTCAACGTCTCGCTAATTCTAACTTCAACCTCCGGATCATACAGATTCAAGGTGGCCTTATTATTGTTAAAATGGAATCTAACTCGGGCTTTGTCATCCACATCCGTGTCTAAAAGCAAACGATTCAACTCGCCGATCAGCGTGTCGGGTGACGTGTATAGACCGGCGGGCAACGTGAGTAGTATAGACTCATCGTCTTTGTTGGGAAAGTAATGTATCCATACGTCATCCTCTAGCACGTTAAAATAACTTTTGGGAAATTGAATCTCAACCAAACCAACCTCGTAACGCGAAGTCAAGTCTATAGTCTGTGGCAATTTGACGAAAAAGTGACCGGGGTTATTGTTTGGGTATATTTTCATCGAGGCATTGCTGGGTAAAGTCACGTAAAAACTCATCCTATCTTAGGGTTATGTAACACATAACCCAGACAACTGCTCATTAAGGCGATCCAAAACTTTCCGTCCGGTCCCTCTGCGTTGCTCCGACTCAGATTGAATAACTAGACCCCGATGACGACATATATAACGATCATCTGACAGATGAAAACGATCTCTAGTCGCGGGACTAGTTTCACAAACAAAGGCCAGACCGAGGTTCTCGTGGTCTTGGGAGTGGGTGACCGCAAAACTGGGGTGCTCACTTCTTCTTCTATCTCCATCAGTCTCGATATCTCGCTAGTTGTTTGGCGGAAATCCAGCTGTTGAATGACGAGTTATAACCGAACCATTTGACTAAATACTCTTTAACACCCCTGACACCTCGCCGTTGTTGCAAAATGGACTCGATTCGATAAACTATCTTGTCACCGACCCGCTGCAGCTCTTCTTGGTAAAAAGAACCTTTCAATTCCTCACCCGAATCATCTTTAAGGATGTACGTGACCTGTCTTGTCTGGTTTAGTCGGCTGACCGTAAACAGTTCTTCTGTCCACGCCGGCGTATAACCCTTTTTAAAGGTTTGTCTGGCTTCGGCGATCCGCACGCGATCACCGGCTTTAAAATAGACTTTTCTGCCGATGACGTCAGGTGTCGAATACAACGTATGCTACACCTCTTCTTGATTTCTCGGGGTAACTTCCGACGGTGCCATCTTAATACTCCGATGATACGAATAATTGTAGTTGTGGACCAGTTGTTCTATCACGTCGACGTAGCGAAGATTGTTGGTTTTGGTAAAGTAACGCCACGTTATTTCTTTGAGGGTTCGATTAAACCTCTCCACTATAGCTGCCTTGGTGTCTTCATTTTTCCATAGTGAAGAAATGAACACCTTCGTGTTTAAGAAACTTTAAGAATGTTTTGTTGACGAACTCACTGCCTTTGTCTGTTTGAAAATTTATCGGTTTGCGACTGTTAAAAATGGTCTTCACCACTGCTACTAAAACTTTCCCAGTTTTGTTTTTTAGCGGAACAGCCCAAGCGAATTTACTAAACACATCGATACACGTCACTAGATAGGAAAACCCATCGTTGAATTTTTTTAAACCCCGCAAGTCTATTAAATCAGCCTGGAACTGTTGATCGATACCACCAGTGATGGTCATGCGTCGTTCAAATTTTCTACACACCAGATTGTGTAAGGTGTACGTATCCTGATGACCTAACCACTCTTCAATTTTTTTACAAGTAAGTTTGGTGCTACGTTGCAAGGCACCGATTCCACCATACGACACGGATCGTTTCGGGTCGTAGTAATGTTGTTTTAAACTCTTATTCACTTCTTTGGCCATGCTTCCCACTTTGGAGTTTTTGTCTTTTTTCTTCTTCTGGGCGAATAAGACGATGTTTCTCGCAATTTACTGGCAACCACCTTTTTTCGATTAGTGGGTGTGACTTGTTCGGGTGGGGACTGAAGAGTTTTGTCGACAATCTCGTCTTTAAGTACAGTGGGTTGCTCGATGAGAGGCTTCGACTCGTTAAGTGGAGACTTAATGTCCATGAGACCTAGAGGCACGTGACTGTACTGTTCTAGTCGATTCAAATAACGCTGCAGTGTTCGTTGATATTATCTAGCTTTGTCACCCACAGGCAGATCTTCTCGTTCCAAGACTAGTTGCATTTGACTGTCCAATTCTCCCAAGTTATCTCTCAGAGCGTCGGGGGTCTATAAGCTTTTTGAACCTCTAACAAACGATGGCCCATCAAAATCATTTTCTTGGCCATTTACAAGAACCCTCTTAGCACGGTTAGTAAGGGGGTTAACAGGGCCCCCAAAAATCCGCCAGTTTGTAAAAATTGTTTTCGTCTTTTGGGCGATAATGTCTTCTTGGTGAGCGCTCTCAGGGTGTTTTTGTAACGACGCATACGCCTCTTCTGAGGGGGTGTCAGTGTAACGTTACCTTTTAATACGTTGTGGCAACATTCACAGAGTGTTCCTACAAGCTCGGGTGATGCTGTTTTCATAACAGCCTTGATGGCTGGGGGTTTGGCAGTGCCTAGAAACTTTAACATATCAGCATGTCTTCTCACTTTTTCTCCTATCTCGTTATTTGGGGACGTAAACAACTTTTTGTTCGTGTGGAAATATGTGGGTACGAAGTCGCAAACCGTCAGGTGTTGTCTGACGAAGGCCGATTAGCAAATATCCATTGCGTGGGTTTCTGAAAAGCTAACTATATAATGAGAATTCAAACTAATGGTTCTGTGTTCTTTGTTCTTGCCAAATAGATTTTGCACAATATACATTACACTTGTATTTTTATGATGACTCCCTTTAGTGAATAATTTCGTTACTCTATCACCCGTCTCACTCATCAAATCATCTATAACTACCAGGCGTTTCTTATCACCTGTCCACTCCTGAATGTCGGGCTGTCCTTCAATAAACTGAACACCCTCCATGGTTTGGTACAGGGCTTGCCGTTCTCCATAACACCATATAATTTCGTCAGGAGCAGGTACTATCATATCTCGGATATGTTCCAAGAAACGCTGTACAAAGACAGTTTTCCCGAGACCCCGTCGGGGCCTGCTATAAGGGCAGTAAAGAGGTGCACCCAGCGTGGGGTCCATAGCTAACAATGATTAAAATACATTACATAAGTTATATTTTATATTCAAGACACACCTGTGTTTCAAGAACGTGAGACTCCACCCTGCAACATGTTAAAAATCACGACAACCACGGCACCCACTCTAACAATCACGAGAAACCACTGCAAAGTTCTAAAAACGTTAATCAGTGGACACGTGCAGTTTTTAACATTCACAACAACTATCACTCGGCTGTTCTTTTTTTAGGCAAGAGACCATACCAATGTCTTTCACATTTGGTTTTTACAGGTTGGTTTAATAAAGTGTTTTACAAGTTTGACCAGGGTCTGAGGACACTGTCACAAAAGATCTAGTTTTATGTTCACTCGTAACACAATAGGACCAAATTAATTATTCACGAAAAACCGGGGTGCAATTAAACACCGTTTCTGTGATGTTGAATTACAGAACGATAATGGGTTTCCGTGCTTTTCGCCCGGGGACCAGCATGTGTGCGTGAGCTACTGAATATTTGATTACACACGAGTGCAGTGATAAAAACATAGTTCTGATTTTTGTGTCCCTCCTTGTTGTCACAGTTTGATCGTAGAAACGCCTTTTTCCGACCAGAGAGTAATTAATTATGCATACCCACCTGCACGCTGATCAAAGAAACTTCGTTTTTAACGATGTTGAATTACATATCGATTCCACTAGTCGCCCATGTAACAAAGCCGCACGTGAATGTTATCGAATTCAACCCGGAACATCTTGTGCACGCATGCGCAGTGCGAATGCCAAACTTTGTCTTAATCAAGAATTGTTTTAGGACCTATCTCATTCATGCAACATCCCTCGATCAGTAAAGACTACCAGTTCTTCTGAAAAAAGTAGCCTTCCGAAAAGCCAATTGTTTTTGAAGACCAACCACTGAAAACCAGACACCAAAAACGTATGTTATTCTGTTTTGTGTTAAATATATAAATATCTCTGTCATTTAAAAAAGATATATGTCTGTGTCTGTTTTCGTTAGGGTGTTAATATTTATATATATATATATAAACTAAATTATTTTATCTGTGCGTATTTGTTTTTGATAAGGTGTTTAAATCCTACCCCTTATTACATGTCATTTTAAAATCATTGTGTATTGTTTGTGTTTTCTCTATGTTAAGTATAATGTCTAAACCAACCTTATGTGTATTTGTTCTGTTGTTTTACTGAAGGGTATTAACTTGTTGTGTGATACTAGTCTAAACTTGTAGTGACGATTTGTCTCATTTCAAATTCTTGATCGGGGTGGGGTGAGGTATTTGGATAGCGTGAGAGGAACTGGAGATCCTTATGAGAAGGTGGTCGAGGGGAGGTTAGCTTCGGGGTCACTTGAGCACGGTGGGAGGGTGGGTGTGGTACTGGGGCGTGGGTCAGGGGAGGGGGCCTGGAATACTTTTGATTTTTTTGCCTGGGTTGTTAGTACCATATGGGGTGTGTTCTCTTTTGTGGTTTTGTCATTAATTACATCTTTCAGGGGTATTTTTTTTAATGGTTGGACTGGGGTTTATATTATTAACTTCCGGTGTGTGCGGGGGTGTGGTATTAAAGGCGGTGCAGAGTGTATTTTCTATCTCTTGTTTTAACTAAAGATATTAACTCGGGTGTTTTGTTTGTTTTCTATTCGATGTCTTCGTTTTTTATTTTTTCGGTATTTGTCTTTGTTTGTATCTGGTGTCATTAGGAAATCTAAATTATTTTATTTATTTTTCCTATAAAAATACTATATTTGTATTTGTCTGTTCTCTTTAGGAATTTACAATATATAACATTTATGTATTAAAACAATGTATATATGCACTAGGCAGTGTTAAACGACATGTTCATTTTTAGTTCTTGTGTAAAATTTTAAAACCACACCTTGGTTTGTTTCATTTTCTGCTGGTGAGTCACTCATCGCCCCACCGAATGTTTTGACAGCTTGTACGAGCCTGGCTGTTTCAAATAAATGCAGAACAACAGAGAAGTCGACAATCGATAGCCTTTGATCTCGCGAATTACAGAACAACGGAGAGCAATAATCATAAAACAAGACAATTTAATTAGGCCAGGTCTCTGCTATAAAAAACGAGACAAAAGAAAAAGCAATCTCGCGTGTTTAATAATACACGTACGACTGTTTCCTGATGGTGAATTCGTAGTTAGTACTTTGATCAGTGAACACCTGCGCGTGACAACTTCGCGATAATTAACAATCTCTTCTCGTGAAATAAAAACAACTTTGTTGGTTTATCAATATGAGTCATCACTTGTCGCTGTCTGCGGACTTGAAAATAATTTATCTGGAACCAGACAAAGGTGGAATTTTTGCAGCGCGTGCGGGGCATGTCTGATACGTTAAAGAACAACATCTCTTTCATTTGATAACAGAATAAAAAATAAGACTGGTTATAAGGAAGAGTAGGCGTGTGTACACCTACATAGATATGTATCTAGCTATGTATAAGTCTGTGTTTTATTTACCTGTTTATTCTCTCTCTTCTCTCTCTCTCTTTCTCTTTCTCTTTCTCTCTCTCTCTCTCTCTCTCTCTCTCTTTCTTTCTCTTTCTCTCTCTCTTTCTTTCTCTCTTTCTCTCTCTCTTTCTCTCTCTTTCTCTCTCTTTCTCTCTCTCTCTCTCTCTCTCTCTCTCTCTCTCTCTCTCAGTTTGTTATATCGCTCTCGCCCTTATATTTTATTTACGCGGGTTTGTGTGACTAACTTCTTTTTTGTTCCTCTTCTATTCAACAGATCTCTTCAACTCGGTATCATTGCACGGAGTGCAATCGATCTTTCACCAGGAACCGCGATCTAAATCGCCATATGGGTACAGTCCATGCGGAACAGAGACACCCCTGCCGTGTCTGTAGTCTAGAATTTACAAGCCCTGATGCGGTAAGACAACACATGGAGGCTCAACATGGACCCGGCGCACCGCGTACAGATACATTATTGATGCATAGCACCCCAGTGGTACAAACAACCTGCTGTGTACCCGGTGTAACAAAACTTTCGCCCGACATGACAATCTATTACGTCACATCAAATCAGAGCATTCTATGACTCTGCTCTCTTGTGAGGTCTGCAACAAAAACTTTTCCCGCCTTGACAATCTGAGGATCCACACATTGCGCCATCACACCTCTGTCCCAACACCCCGCTCAGGTGCCACATCATCAACACAGAACCCACCAACACCAGCGCACCATAATGAGCACGCACTAGCATCAGGTGCCACACCAGGCTCTTCAGCCTCATCATCATCTGCTGTCAAAACATTTTCCTCATCTGCTACAGCAGGCAACACAGGCTCGTCCAGAACATCTTCAACCTCAGAATCCTCTTCAACAATCCGACCCACTACCTCTTCAACACCCGAACCCAACCCATCCTCTTCAAAAGATGCAGGCCAGACCAAGAAACGGCCCATGACCAGTACCCAAGTCCCTACCAAAAAACCTCGTGTATCCTCTGACTATGACAGCTTACAAGACTTAACAAATGACGTTAGAGAGAAATACACTAATAATTGGAATGCAGTCAAGACACATAACAAAATCAATAAATATCTATCCGTCTTCACTTTCTTCCATAGGCCAGACAATACCCAAATAGACTGGATGTCTTTGTTAAGTCCAATCTTTACACCACAGACAAAACGATTCAAGATTAATTTCAGTCACCACGCAGTTTTGCGCCACAGAGAAACCCAAGAATTATGCTTCTACCACGCCTTACATAATAATGCTTGTGTTTTAGAACAGACTCACCTAGTCAAAAACATTACAGATTTCACATCTTTTGTCTCAAACTTACACGACAGCGACATTATCACAAACGCCCAAATAAACAGACCCAACACAAAATATTTTGTCGAAGCAATCCCAGCCACCTCCTTCTATATTTATCACATTCAAGACTTTACAATCGGCTGCGGCTTACAAGACATTCCCACCTTCATCACAGATAATAAACATATTAACACATTTACAACAGGACTCAAAAAACTTACAACCTTACAGTGATAACTTTTGTTTTTTTTTTAGGTGTCTAGCCTTTTTTTTAGTTGGGGGTAGCGGTGCGCCCGTTTAAAGATGTTAGAAAAAGCCACGCGCCGACTCGTAGAGCAGTGGCAAACACAACAGAGACTAACGTCCCTCAACGATTTCCCCGGAGTGAGTTTAATTGATATTCCCGCGTTAGAAAAATGTTTTAAAATAAATATTGATATTTTTTTAATTTGACGACGCGCAGACCCTGACCCCAAAATTTTATAGGTAGTGATAGCTATAAAGAAACGTTGCGTCTTTTAAGGTTTAAAAATCATTTTATGTATATAGATAATATTGATAGGGCGAGCCATTCTTTTTCATGTCCAAAATGCCCGGCAAATTGTGGAAGATTTTTTAGGGAATGGAGCGCCATGAAAAGACCTGTACCGGGGGTAAGAGAAAGGAAATATTTAAGGGTTGGGTGTATACCCCGCCAGAGACCATTTGGGAATTAATCGGGCCACCTTTGACTACGAGTGCTATTTTGAGAACTCTGTAGGGCCAGTGGTAGTGCAACTACATACACAGCCAAACACGTGCCCCTGTCTTGTTCGGTGGCTTCTAACGTCCCCGGTTTTGAGGAGCCCGTGTGTCTTTTATCAGAACGGGGGATCCACAAGACTTGTTCAATAGCCTGATGGCTGATCATCTGACACAAATTGCCGAGGCTCTTACGAGATTTTTGCGCGAACGTTTCGATGAGGTGTACACCCAACTCGGTGATTTTAGAGAGGCTCGGTAATTCAGAGGGGCTGAAGGATGCTTGATAGGTTAGATGACTATTTACAGGAGAGCTACCGTGTTAGGTTTCAATTCGGGATAAGTATGATGTCAACGTTATCAAAACCGTACCTCATTAAATATTTCCTTGGTCCAAGAGTTTTAAGTACTTAGTCAAGAGAAATACTAATTTTATGTGTATCGCCACTCCCGAATTAAAAATTTTTAATATCGTCAACCTTACTTAGCCCCCGGGGTTTTAGTTATATAGTAAATACCTGGCCGCGTATAAAGTAACAGAAACCAAAGGTTTTTTCTGTTACGATTATATTACAGATTTAGAAAAGTTAAACGAAACGGCGCTACCACCCCACTCGGCTTTTTTTCCGCCCTAAAGAATTCTAATATTTCCACCGATGAGTACGCCGAATGCCAGCGGGTTTGGGTCGATAACCGCATGACCACGTTGCGCGATTTCCTGACGTGGTACAACAACAAAGACGTGGTCCCCTTCCTAGCGGCGTTAGAACAGCAGGTTAGTTTTTATGCGGGGTTAGGTGTAGATATGTTTAAAGATGCGATCTCGGTGCCCGGTGTCACGTTAAAATACCTTTTCAAAACCCTCCCGTCAAACGTATCGTTTTCGTTATGCTCGGAGCGGGAGGCAGATTTGCACCACACGTTGCGCCAAAATATAGTCGAGGGACCTTCCATTATATTTCACAGGTTCCACGAGCAAGGACAAACGTGCATTAGAGGGGGCAAAACCGTTCAATGCATTAAAGGTTTTGATGCCAACGCTCTTTATTTGTGGGCGATAATGCAGAAAATGTCCACTGACTTTCCCGTTAGACGAAACAGGGATGATGGTTTCAGGTACCACAAGCTCAATAGATACACCTGTTGTTACGATATATTCCAGCTTTCCTCTTCTCATAACATACCTTCACAAAAGTGAATTGCTTCTTTCTAACTTGTGAAATAAGTTTCCTTTACGCATTAGCCTCATTCAGGACTTTCTTTTTACTCTTTTTGGCTGTCAATGGTATTTTTAACATTCTTCTGTAAAACCACATCTCTATGTCCTCTAGTGCCTGCCCAACATGTTTACTAGTGTCCTTCTCACTCCCAGTGACTCATTGTCCATGACTCACTCCCATGACTCTGAAAACAATGAAAACTTACAAAAAACAACAACGAAAAAAAAAAACTACAGAATTTCGTAAATGGGTGTTTGCTAAGAATAGATGAACTGAAGTAGTATGATAAGATCACTAATAGGGAGCGGATGACAGGAACTAAACAAGAGATGAGAAGGCTCTGGCAATGGATATGACAGGGACACCCGACGATGACTATTGATAGTATTACAAGACCAGACCTTGGTCTGGAATACTCGTGGTATAAGAGAGGTAGAGGTATACCAAAAACGCATGGAGAAGAGAACGGATGGCACAGTACAGGGAGGCTTGGCTAATGAGTTTGTTGATGGCACAGTACAGGGAGGCTTTGGCATGAGTTTGTTTTGATGGCACAGTAACAGGGAGGCTTGGCATGAGTTTGTTGATGGCATGTGGATTTATATTTTTAGAATAGGTTCACTATACCTTAAACTTTCTGCTCCTTTTCTTCTTCTTCTTCTTCTTCTTCTTTTCTTCTGTTGATCCTTACCCGCCGAAACGTCAATGCAGGTCAGTGGCCATCACGCCTAGTGGCGTCTTGTAGGGCAACAACAAAATGATTCCACTTTGCTCGGTCGGCGGCCATCCTTCGTACAGTGCCCCAACTCTGGTTCATTCTTTGCATCTCAGCCTCCACAGTCCTCCGCCAGGTTGTTTTTGGTCGAGCCTCGTTCTGTTTTCCCGTTTTATTCGTTTTCCTTCAGAGGTCAAAGCATAGCTGTTCTTGTGATGGCATCGGGGTCTCTTCTGAGGACATGACCAACCCAGCTCCAGCGTCTGCCAGCTATGATGGTGTGCATGTCCTCTTGCTTGCTGCGAGGAAGCAGATCTTGGTTGGTGATGGTATTCGGCCTGTGGCAGAGATATTATGATTAATAGATTTCAGAAATCTATTCTTTATTCTACACTTGTCTTTTACCTTTCTTTCGCTTTTTTACCTTTCTTTCGCATACGCTAGATTGTTAGCAATTCAAACCTTTGTCATTTCCTTTCTAATTTAGCAACGCATTTTATTGCGGTTAGCTAAGTTCTTTGATGAGAGATCGAATCGTGTTAATTCATTCTCGACAGGGATAATAAGGAAGACCATTATCTATCACTTTTCCATGATCTGTTCGTCTATAAGTTAATTATTCACGGTTGAAAGATTTGAGATCAAAGACGAGCTCGCTTATATTTGCGTTTATGACCATAGTCTGCAGGCAGAATAGTGTGAATTCTTGCGTCTCGAGCGAAGAAATCTCAAATGGTCTGATAAATCATGTTACACAAGATCTAGGAAAGACTGTTCGCTCGATTTGCTTGAGTCTGGTTTCGGTTCAGTGTGAAAAATTCATTTGATTCGCAGAATGAGAAGGAAATATGTAAATCTGGACGTAGGTGCTAAATGTATTAAGTCTGGGCTAATTTCTTTCTTTCCTATATTTAAACCCCAGCAGTTTAGACTTCATGCATTCAGACTGCGCAGTTTCTCTAGACATATCTAGCTGCGTTTCTAGATTACTTTATTAAGTAAAATCTCAGTTTGCGTTGGAGAATAGTCTTAAGTAGTTCTGTGTGAGGTAAATATGTATTGACTAGCATTGACGAGTGTTTATTGTTAGTTCGAATTATATCTTCACTAGATTTTTGTGCAGAGTGTTTTGCCAGTTAGGCCAGTCATTCTAATTCTCTAAGTTACTGTGTTACAGTGGATAGTAGAATAAATTATAATTTTAGCTAAAACTCATTAGAGCAATAACTAAATTTTTATTTACTGCTAGTAACAGTCAGAGAATAATTTAACCATCTAAGTAATGCACTGAGACATCATGAGTGTTGACGAAATATGTATGTTATTTCTAATTTCATGATGATTGATTTTTTAATGACTAGAATTTATTTCACGGGAGTTTTAAACGATAGACAAAGCTCTAAGATTGCGGTTTTTAATTTAAGTTAAATAACCGAAGTGAACCATATTCTATTTACGCATAGGATTGTGTATACTATATTAGGTTGAGTATTTATGTTTTTATCTTCCTTTTTATACAGTATTTAGGGTCCAAACCCTAAAACCTTACCAGCGGTTTCAGTATATATGAGAATAACCTAGAAGAAACATTTTTGTACTTAATACCGTGCCTGGGTTTCCAAGTTACAAACTGTCTGGCATTGTGTTTGCATCCAGAAATATACAGGAGTACCTATCTCACGAATTTTAAGACTAAATGCAGTAACTGGGCCTATCAAGCCACAGTATATTTTTTCTCTAAATGTCATGTACATTCAGCCCCTGTGGCGAGAAAAAAATTATAAATAAATTAGTAACATTTCCGACGTGTTGAACAATTGTGGTGTTGTGACCAATAATTTTATATTGAGAGAAGTTACCTACAAACCTGTCATTTTCTAAGTACATGGAAACCTGCCCAAGATTCTGACATTGTGAGCCCATTAAAATTTCTTACCTGAACTTGATTCAAGTGAGACATAAACAGTAATCCTAAAATATAGTTGTGCAAGTGATAACGCTCCCCGGAACATTGGATTGAAACCTGTGCATCTGCAGAGCTAGGGTTCTCTTATCAAAAAGAACACGGATTCACCGTGGGTGTGTGTGTCCTAAAGGTTTGCGCCTGAAGGTGCAAGACATCAAGTGTTGTAGGTAAGAAAGAATTGTCAGTGGCCACTGGTGAATGAGACAGAGAGACTCAGCAGGGACTGTGTGATTCCTTATGGTATTAATTTATGCTAAACCAGCTTTGCTTGTTTCTTTTATGCAAAGTTTGTTTGCCCTCAATGATGTTTTCCTCTTAGAATAGATTACATATATCAACTTATTGTTCTTAACTGTAGAGGGGAGAATTCTCAGTTCCATAGAGTATAGAATCTGTGTCCTCTTTGCGGGGCCATAATATTTTCTGCGCCTAACCGGGGATCGTCGGCCTCAAAACAGAGGGGGAAAGGATTACACCTATGGGTCCTTATTCTTTTAGTAATTCTATTAACCTATGTGTTACGCGTTATTCTATGTGATTGATCTTCAAATTCACTTATGGTTGTGGTGAATTTTTCTTTATGATAAATAAAATTTACATAAAATTTTATTCTATTGGTGTGTCGGTCAGATCGTCAAAATTATCTAGTAATTCCACTTGTTATAGTCTGTTTCAGCGTCTGTGCGTTTAAATGTCGTCCACTTACATGTGTGGATTATTGTGAGTGGGAGTGGTATATTATATTATTTAACTATATATTATATATTCTTAGTTAGGACCTGTCTCGGACTAATCTAGATCTGTTGTAGA
>JAMPIV010006597.1:0-109254 GCA_024509875.1 Oreohelix idahoensis
GCTGGTCCAAACAGAAACTCAATAACGAAAGCTTCCTGAATCTTCGATGTCTAGCCTTCACGTTTAAAGACCTCACGCCAAGTTTATCAAGATCTGTGAAAGACTTGTTAGAAAATCCAGCTTGAAAAATACAAGTATTAACACTACATACTGTGGCCGTACAGAGAATCAGTAATAACTGAGAGAGAGTTGTATTCTCGTATAGTTCGTTTCACTACCCGACAGTAGGCAGTCAGTTAGGTCATGTAGAGTTAATTTTTACCAGTTAATGATTCTCCACTGTGTTGACGAATACATAGGATGATGATGATGAATTACATTCAGATGTATCGACTTCACACTAACATCAGCGGAACCAAATCAAGCTTTATTTACATAAAGAGTCAAATTCAACCCAACATTGGATGGCCGACCTTCACTTGGTGGCACCTTTTTACTAAAATTACTGCTGTACAAAATGATAATGGCATTTTTCCTTTCTCTCCTTTATATCGTCTGTCACTACTTCTTGCTTTACCGTTGTTATGTCAGTGGTTAGACTCTATTCGAGTAGCTTGGGGTATCTATATTTAGACTGGTCTAATACCAGGGCTGACAGTTTATACCAAGTCTCTGGCTCCTAATATTCTCTACAATCTCTTATTTTCTGTGCTGTATAAAAGTGTACCTTATTCTACACGATTGTATAATTACTTGTTAGTTTTGACATACCTGTAAATTCTTGCCTTGAGCTGAACATAGTATGTAACCGCGCAGCTGTTACTTGTTACTGTGTGTTATCTCACTAGGTGGCAGATGGCAGGCCTAGTGGCGTAATTTAAGTTTACAACTTCTCTTTTTATCTTCAAAGTTATATAGTTGATATCATTACTGGCCATCTCCGCCAGAGGTATAAATTCCTGGATGATACTCTAATCCTTTTCTTGTATTCTTCAGGTTCGTTCGGTTCCTTCTTTGATGTTAATAGTGACTTCGTATAGTGGTAGTTTAAATGTACATGGCATACGATGAGCAACTCATAAAGATGGAATCAAATTCACTCTGATCCTTCAAAAACTTTTAATAACTTAATAAAACAACAAGTATAATGGGTCATTCAAATGATAGAGTTCTCGTAGAAGCCTGTACTGGGTCTTTGGTACTTCAGGTTAACTCATACATGAATTCTATGTCTCGTAAACTTCCATGTTCCTCTTTAACTTATTCTTTTCTCCGTAGACTTCCTTAGTCTTCCTAAAACTTGCTCCTATTTCCTCATATACCAATGCTCTTTATTAACATTCCATACTTTATTTGTTACTTAAATATCTTCCTCGACGAACTGGTCAGACAGGTCTCTATAACTGCTCCTAGCAACAAAATTCATCTCATGCATAAATAATTGTATGTACACCCTTCTGATACTTACAAGTGAGAGAGCATATTTGAAGTTCTTCTATAAAAGTCGACATTCACTTTTTCTTGAAAATCATATGCAATTCTGGATACTTCAAACCTTGTTCAATATGGCTCCTCTATAATATCTCTAGTTTCCTTCAAATATTTAGAGCCTTTTGATACTTTACAGATAGTCGTTATATGGTCATAACCATCCGTTTTCTTGGTACATAGTCATAAAGTACTCATACTGAAGTGACAAATCGTGCTTCTGCACAACTCTCCTGGAAACAAAATTCTACTCTGTGCAAAAATATAATCATAGTTCAATACTTACAAAAACAGCATAAGCGCTGATCTCCCTTTCAGAAATACACCTTAACTGTGAACTACAGCATCAAATACTATCTCCAGAAAGAATAATACTGGCTAGTGATGGTGGGACTTCTAAATATATTCACATAAACCCTATCAGTAAAACCACAGAAGGTTCCTCTTGTCCGCACAGCGATCACACCTTATTCCTGAAGCACAACTCAGGACTCTTACTTACTTACTTACTTAGTCGTTCCCCTTCTACCGTGAGGTGTAGAGGTTTGGAAGAGAGAGAGCGCCAGACCATTCTATCAGCTGTCTTCTTCCTGGCCTGGTTCCATTCTAGTCCTCGGTCCTTCAAAGATTGTCTAATGTTGTCCTCCCAGCGGACTCTGGGTCGTCCTGGAGGTCTGGATCCCTGGCTCTTTGTTTCCCATGCTTGTCGTGGTAGCCGATCTTCTCCCATTCTGCAGAAATGGCCAAACCATCTTAGTTGAGACTGTTCTATTTGGGTCTGCAGCGGATGAGATTTTAGGCCTTGACGGATCGTCTGGTTGCGGACCATGTCTCTTCTTGTTACTTCAACCACTTTCCTCAGATACCTCATTTCTGAGGTTTGGATCTGGCTTTTGTGGGTTGTAGTCATTGCCCACGACTCGCATCCATATGTCAAGACTGAACTTTAGAATCAGTCCGGTTTTCTCTCTTGTATTGCTCGTAATCATAGTTTAAGATAAACAGGTGATTGGCCTGTTGTGCCTTTGCATGGTGGAGGGGCTGCCTCCTTACGCCCTCCATACAGGCCGCCCTCCTCCTTTTTCATCCGGGCTTGGGACCGGCATAGGCAGAACTCAGGACTCCCTGTCATCTAATGACCTCTAATAATTTCGCGTGGTGTGTTTTTCTCGCCACTCTTCTGATTCGCTGACCCAAATCTTTTTACTTAAATTTATTGGTCAAGCCTTTTTTTTTTCTTGATCTCGAACTTTCTATTTACAACACAATACCCAAGCATGACATAATAGCAGTCATGGGTGATTTTAACGCCAAAGTAGGTGACAACAACGATGGAGTACAAAGATATCTCGGTACTCATGGAATAGGCTGTATGAATCAAAATGGCGAAAGACTTCTAGAACTTTGTGAAATATCAAACCTCGTTGTGGCAGACACCATCTTTCCACATAAGAATATCCACAAGATAACATGGAATTCACCTGATGGCAGAACTAAGAACCAGATAGATCACTTCTGCATAAGCGCTAAATTTCGCTCATCAGTTCAAGACGTCAGAGCATACAGAGGTGCAGAGATCGGAAGCGATCATAACCTCTGCATAGCTAAACTGAGAATTAAACTGAAGAAGTTATACCAACAGAATAAAAATAGAAGAATAGATGTACACAGACTGCAATCAAATGATATAAAGGAGGAATATAATGTCAAAATGAACAACTATTTCGATGCTTTAGGCAAAATTGACAACGATATCACCACCAAGACAATCGATACTAAATGGGAACAACTGAGAACAGCAATGACAGAAGCAGCAGTAGCGACCACCGGATACCTAGTACATAAAAAGAAAAAAATGGATGAGAGAAGATACTTGGGATAAAATACAAGAAAGGAAAACAGCAAAACTTAAACTACTAGCGGCAAGTACACATAATGCAGTTGAATCTTGCAAACTATCTTATAACTTGTTAAATAAAGAAGTGAAGACAAAAACTCGAAGAGATAAAAGACATTTCATCAATGAACTGGCCGTAGAAGCTGAAAATGCTGCAAGAACTGGTAATAGTAGGTGCCTTTATCAAATTACAAAACAACTATGTCACCAGCCTACTGCTATGGAAACACCTGTTAAAGGTAAATTAGGGAATTCAATACCAACAGAAAAAGAACAAATGAAGAGATGGGCTGAGCACTTCATGGAGGTGCTAAACAGACCACCACCAACAGTAACACCTGATTTTAATAATGAAACACTCACAACCACCTTGCCAATAACTTGCGATGAATTCACGCTGGACGAGATCAAACAAGCCGTTAAAAGATTAAAAAATTTTAAAGCTGCTGGAGTTGACGAAATTTCAGGGGAAATGATTAAAGCAGTTAATGACAACAACCTCTTGAGAATTTTAGATATTATAAATGAAGTATGGAGAGAAGAACAACCACCACAACAATGGAAAGACAGTATTATTGTAAAGTTACCGAAGAAAGGTGATCTATCAGACTGTAATAACTGGCGTGGTATATCTCTATTATCAGTACCTGGAAAATTATTATGTTGCATGATGTTAGAAAGACTTAAATTGCATGCTGACGAAAAGATCAGAGAAGAACAAGCGGGTTTCAGGCCGAAACGATCATGTATTGATCAAATATTCACACTAAGAACAATTATAGAAGAATCAGTAGAAAGGCAATCGCCACTTATTATCACCTTCGTCGATTTTCAAAAAGCCTTTGATAGTCTACACCGCCCATCATTGTGGAAGATACTTACAATCTATGGTTTTCCAACAAAATATGTGAATATAATCAAAGCGCTATATGACAATGCAAGATGTTGTGTTAGAACAAATAAAGGGAATACAGAATGGTTTACAGTAGAAACAGGGGTTAAACAAGGCTGTATTATGTCACCACTACTTTTTGGAATAGCTATTGATTGGGTTATGAGAAACTATACCCACAATGAACAATTGGGTATAAAATGGACAAATGGAAAATTCCTGGGGGACCTGGATTTCGCAGATGATGTAGCATTCTTAAGTTCAACACCAAGACAATCCAAGAAGCAATAAATAATTTTGTGTCATCTCTCGGTTAAAATAGGTCTCCAAATAAATGCCTCTAAAACTAAAGCTATGAACTTTTCTAACGAGACCTTTGATATCATCTTGAACGGGGAAAAACTACAGAAAGTTGAAAGTTTCAATTATTTAGGCAGTAAAATGACTCAGGATGGTGACACAACAAGAGAAATCCATACTAGAATTGCTTTGGCAGCTAGCGCCTTCAATAGATTATCTAACATTTGGAAATTACGATCATTGAATATACATACCAAGCTTCGTCTGTTTAATTCAAATGTTATCTCAGTGTTAACATACGGCTGTGAGAGTTGGAAAATAACAAAATCATTGGAGAACAAGCTGAATACATTCGAGAACAAAATGTCTTAGAAAACTCATGAACATCAGTTGGAAAGAATTCAAGACTAATCGACAAATAAGAGAAGACTCTAGGCAGAAATATGTCTCCGACTATATAAGGAAAAGACGATGGTCATATATCGGTCATGTCCTACGAATGCAAAACAACAGAATACCACTACAGGCGCTCACTTGGGTTCCTGAGGGTAAGAGGAAAAAAGGAAGACCAAAAGAAACACTCAGAAGAACAATAATAAGAGAAGGAAGAACGTTGGGCCTAAATAATGTGCAAGAGCTAAGAGGAGTGGCGTCACAACGAACAACCTGGAGAGCACTGGTTTCTGCCTTATGCGCCGTGTTTGGTGCTTAAAGAATTTATTATTATTATTATTATTAATTAACGTGAGCCGGTATTCTGAACCGTTGTCAGTTAGCAATAATATTATTATTTTCATTCATTATTTTCTCTTGTGAGCTGTCCTAACTGTTTATCTCACCTTGACAATAGCATGAATAATGCTTGGACAAACCCCACGGTGACACAAAAATACTTCACAGGTAACACTGCCCTTCTTGCTCCATGAATAACCAAACACCATAGCAGAAACCTGCACCTACATCTATCAAAATGGCTTCATGGAACGGCTTGATGGCTAGACAACATAGTTTTCTGCACAATACAGAAGAAAACCACCTCCAGTGGCCGATTCGCCCTAGTGCACCATTCAAGCTAGCGTTCACCACTAAACAAAAGGTTTAATACAACGATAACTTTCGCTGGGCCTATCTTACTTCGCTACCTCGCGTTCCCAAAATCAGACTGACTAAATCTCATTCCCGATTTAACATTCTCCCGTTCTCTCCTAAAATGTGTTTACCTTCGCAACACTTTCTCGTGCGTGCTTATTTTGATCACTCATTAAAACCTTTCAAGGGACGTAATTTAAAGTCATCTCCCGTTGCTGATTAAGCTCGAAACCCATACAATCTTCTTTAATCTTATTACTAAAACATTACTATGCAAATCAGTTACACCATAATTGAGCACTCACATAAAATACTAAACCAAAACACCAAGCTACATCTCCCAAAAGGGGATTTGCGGAGTTACCTCCCTTCCCTCAAAACACTCTTCTGCTCATTTCACTTCCCCTTAACAAAGACATATAGTCTATTAACAACTCTATTTAACTTTCCTAAACCATTTTTCTGTACTCTCTTTCATTCTTAAAGTCCCAAGCTACCAGTAATAATACAGTCTTTCACTCCGTTGTAAATGTGATTGGAATATTGTTTACCATTCACAGGCTTTGTGTTTCATTATTAATTTATTCCTGTGTCTGCATGTTCGTTTGGATTTTTTATTTGAAGGACCATCTTCATTGCACACGGACAACGTCATCAGTGCTCCGATCTCCTTCCTTAGATCACATAGGGAAGATGTTAGCACCAGCAAAAATCCCAAAGATTGCATACAGGAATCACACATTCTATAATTATTTTATAGCGGTGTGGCCGTACAGCGGATGATGATAGTGTTGATGGTACTTGTCGTATAGTGGGACTCGTCTCACTACCCGACATTAGGCAGCTAGGTGTTGATGATGCTATGTTAAAACAAATCTTGACGATATAACATCACACGACATACAGATGATGGGATGGAGAACATCTGGCGAAAAGTACTGCACTCAACCAGCGGTGAACAACAAAGATGATGTTTATTTACAGCTAGTCATCAAATCCGCTGAAATCATAATTCATGCCAAACCTTCCACCGGGCCGGCTATCTCATAATACATAAAATGTTCATAGGCAACTTTTGAAATAAATCTTCTCTCGCTCCATCATTTTTTTCTTATATAGTCTGACGGTGTCTCTAAGATTACTAGCTCGTCTGAGATTTATGTTCTTCTGGTTTCTTAACTCATGATGAGGCACGTAGGTCTGGTGAAACTAATCGATGTACAAGTGTATCTTTGATATAAGACTGGTCTAACCACCAGGGCTGTTTATTTGTATCAATAGTCTCTTGTTCTACGCGGCTGTAGTTTCTGTAGCAACGTGTTTAAAATATTGAGATTGCCAGACTCATGCATAACCTGATGCTAGCCGCCTTCTACGACATTCCTAAGGAAGCACACGCCATATTCTTTCTTTTGCCTCTTCAGAGCCCCCCTCCCTCTCTCTTCCATGAACTCCACAGGGCATGAAGGTAACAGTATATGAAGAAATGTCTGAGTTGTTCAGGTTTAATATTCCATAGTTGCGAGCTGTATCGTGAAAACGATTACCCGCTGTGACTAGCGTTTTATGGGATACTAAGCTGGTAGTATATCGCAACACGGTGACTTTCACAGCGAGGCGATAACGTCGTTCGGGATGGGCCTGCATCGAATCTTATGAGGGCGTATAACTTCTCTTACTTTTTCTTATCTAGTGCGTTCTTACGTTTTCTATTCTTGTTTTTCTTTCTTTCGTTCATTTCTTTCTTTCTTTTTCTTTCTGTCATACATTCTTTCTTTCTTTCTGTCTTTCTTACTACTTTTCTTTCTTTCTTACTTTCTCTCTTTCAGCCTTTCTTTCTTATTTTCTTATTTTCTGTCCTTCTGTCCACCTTTCTTCCTTTCTTTCTTTCTTATGTTCTTCCTTTCTTTATTAATTTCTTTCTTGTTCTTTCAACCTCTCTTTCTTTCTTTTTTTTTTTCAAGTGCTTACCATTTACTTATTTTCACTGTTCGTTTTAAAATGTTGACAACATCGTCGACGCCTCCTCTTTTCACTACTGTAGGAGAAAGTAGCCATCACGCCTGATGCCCCCCCCTCCCTTGAGAGAGCCCGCACTTAAGAACAAATTCTTGCAGCGGTGGTGTACGTAGCAATTTATTTGACATAATGAGGTTGTCAGCTGTTGAGGACTGAGGTTGCCAGCTGTTGAGGACTGAGGTTGCCAGCTGTTGAGGACTGTTTCGCGGTGTGAAATAGCTTGGATATTTTGTTTATTTTGGTATCGAAGTTTTTACACCGCGGAACACCAGCTCAACTATGAGTACATGTTCACATACCATTGTTGATGATGATTGCTGATGTTTTAACACAAATGAGAAGGGCTCATATTAGTGTTCATAAACAGTCACGACATGACGGCTCATGAATGCGCGGGTTAACGACTGTTCACAACGATCGTGTATCTTTTTTGACGAGGTTGGTAAGAACAAAGGGACAGTCAGTGTGATTTTCGCTTTTGAGCGAACGAGAATCATTTTGTCCTCTGGAGGTGTGTGTGTGTGGCCAATGTCATTCTTTTCATGTATGTGGAATAATTATTGATTATGTATCTCTCGGCATGAGAATTCTATTGAAGTTTGATAGGTACATGTAAGCTCAAGGTAGGAGCTGTGTACCGTGTACAGTGATTGCAGCATGTACGTTCGTTGGAGAACAGTTATATATAAATGAAGTACATTATCTTCATAGAAACACGGTTTCTAATAGCTTGGGACCTGTATGGTGACAGTTCTATAAAATGCGAGAGCGTATTCAACAGTTCGTTATTTACAAGTCAGCGACAGACTTGGATGTTCTATCCGCACAAATTCAGTACATATCTTCCTAGATATTACCAGTGGGATTTCTGAAGTGCCAATCGTTCATATTGGTTGAAACCCGACGTATAGTGTATGCTGTTTTGGAACTGTAATGTGTCGTCTATTGAAAATATCACTTATTACGTAAAAATATTGTACAAGTTGTCTAAGGCAGGCATCCGAGAACATTTTATCTAAGTGTGGTGTTTTAGATGTGTTGTGCAGTCTGTAGTATCGTGGGCATTGCCTAGTTTCACAGAACAGCTCCTAACACACCATCATGTCAAGAGAAGCCATCATCAAACAACAACAAACCTTACAGACCCCTCACCAACACAACATGGGGAGATTCACACTACCTTCTCAACATTAAAATTTAGTAAAGAACCCCGTGACATTAGTGGAGATACTCTATGCCATAAATCTTTGTTCGCAACACCACCCACATGCCCACCCTCATATTAGTCGCTTTTAACGAACTGCCTGCGGAATCAGTAGTCATTTTCTTTCCTTGTCTCCCCAGAGACACCACAGGGAAGTACATTGGGTAGAAAAGTATAGAGCTGCGTTTCTACCTCCAAGAAATGATCTAACACAGCGTTTCTCAACCTTTTGATCCTGGAGGAAACCTTGAAATAATGTTCATGTCTCAGGGAACCCCTACATAAAAATTATTATTTCTGGAGCTCATGGTACGTTGACGTATTCAGTAAGTTGTAAATATAATACTTCAATAATAATGGTCGATACTCTTTTGAGTAGATAATGAGTTTTTCAGTGGATCTGTTTGTTTTGCCCAACTTAATAGG
Organism: Oreohelix idahoensis; assembly: GCA_024509875.1. Lineage (NCBI taxonomy): Eukaryota > Metazoa > Mollusca > Gastropoda > Stylommatophora > Oreohelicidae > Oreohelix > Oreohelix idahoensis. Next base: position 9,256 of record JAMPIV010006597.1, read on the forward strand.
TTACTCTTTTTGTGTGGCTCGTCCTCCCACCAAAGAATATCAACCGTAATGCAAGCCAGTAGTGTAGTTAGAAGAAACTTCAATTTTTGTCTTTTTAAAAAATTTCCTACTTAATTTTTTTTAAACCCTTATCCAAGTAGGCCTAAAAGTCTTATCACAAATTTCTACTCTACAAGATGCTAATTAAATATTGAATTTTGGGATGGAGAGGCTGCCGTCAACAGTCTAACGTCGTTCCCTTCGAGCAATACAGCACTCACCAGTTATCAACAGCCTCCCCTGTCTCCTGCAAAGAAACTGAGAATGGACTTAACCAAATGAACATGGTCCTATTTAGCACGGCCATACGGGGTTGTTCGGTCACTGCCCACCACTGCGAGCGCTAACGTCGCCCGGCGCGCATAGCTCAAAATACGACGTTTATTTATTATTTTTCAATCACGATCTCTCGTGGAACCCCTTGCGACCTCTTGCGGAACCACAGTGTTCCGTGGAACCCCAGTTGAGAAACCCTGATCTACATCTTGTTTCTTCCCTGTTCCAGCCGCTCGATCTTTAAAAAAACAAAGATTGCACTTAAGGAGTTCTGCCAATCTTGTTTTTCAAATCTCTGCCTCTAAATATATTCTTCACTTTCGTGTCTTATTTCATCTTCATATTTCGATCTGTTTTTGTTTTTATGTACTAGAAACTTACGTCTCATTGCAGGTTTTTTAAAAATATGTTCCTTGCCTTCTATTTACCCAACCTCCTTGTGTCTTTTCCCTTTATATATACATGTTTTCAGGCAGCGACAAACAAAAAACGTACTGTAAGTACATTAACTAATAAAGCAATAATTTTGTTTTTAACTCTCTGTTATTATTGTCTCTGTTTTTTTAAAAATGTGTTTCCTATCAGTATACTTAACTGCTGCCCTTGTTTCTGAGTGTTTGTGTTTTGTTTGATTGTGAGAGCTTGATGTACGGTAACTGTAACAGAAACAAAAAAAATGTAAAATAAAATTGATTTAATCTAATTTCCGTTTACATATTTCTTACATTTTTACAGTAACTTCTTGCAGAACTAATTTTTACATTTCTCTGAACATTCAGTGACTGGTTATAATGTAATGCTGCCTCGAATTCGTCTGTCTGTCTGTCTGTCTATCTATCTATCTATCTATCTATCTATCTGTCTGTCTGTCTGTCTGTCTGTCTGTCTGTCTGTCTGTCTGTCCGTCCGTCCGTCCGTCCGTCCGTCCGTCCGTCCGTCCGTCTGTCCGTCTGTCTGTCGCTGTGGGGTTTGTCCAAGCATTATTCATGCTATTGGTAAGGTGAGATAAACAGTTAGGACGGCTCACAGGGAAGAAAATAATGTATGAAAATAACGGACAACAGTTCAGAATATCGGTTCACGTTAACTAAAAGTGAGTGATTATCTAGAGTTGTAAATAGAACGCTCGACCAATAAATTTAAGAGAAGGATTTTGGCTCAGCGATTCAGAGTAGTTGCGAGGAAGAAAAAAAACACACCACGCAAAAAATGACCAGAGGTCATTAGTCAGTCCTGAGTTGTTCATCAGTGGGTGAAAAAGTGCTGAGAAGATCTCGAGCAGATGGCTGACAAGAAATACGTCTGTGGTTTTTTAAGACAGGGTTTTATATGAGTACAGGCAGCCGCGCTAGCGTAGTGGTTACCACGCCGCTCTGGCGACCGGGTGATTCAGGATCAAACCGGGGCGATATTTTTGAAGGAGTGTCGTCGACCAGGGATTTGGACTGGATTAACTCGAGACCTGGCGAGGACATTTGAAGGTGTGTCGTCGACCAGGGATTGGCGGCTCCTGAGCCGACCCAGCTCTAATGGGTACCTCCGAAATCGGCGAGTATCTGCCTGAATGGCGAGGGACACCTGTCTCTGTACAAGAAAAAAAGGGATACTCACGTAAAATCAATGTCAGGTTAGACATTCATAATAACCTGAGATTTCGCCTCGAGTATTAGCGGGCGTACGAAAAAAAAATAAAAATAATGAGTACATACCTATGTCCAGCCAGTGTTATTTGATTAAGAAGTTAGTCATAGATTCTGTGGGTCACAGAGAGTGTATTTCATAAGGAGATCAGCGATTTTGTTGTAAGTATTGGATTATGATTATATTTTGCACGAGGTAGAATTTTGTTTACAGGAGAGGTTCGCAGAAACACAATGTTGACAAGTCGCTATGAGCACTTTATGAATTTATGAAGAAACAGATGATATGAATATATTACGACTATTTATGAAGAAACAGATGATATGAATATATTACGACTATTTATGAAGAAACTGATGGTTATGAATTATTGGAGGAAACTATATATATCACTGAGGAGCCACGATAAGCAAAGTTTGATCTATCAAGAAATAGATACGACTCTTAAGCGACTGTGATTGTCGACTTATACATGCTCTCTCATTTAAGTATCTGACAGTGAACCTATATTTATTATGCATGAGATGAATTTTGTTTCTAGGAACTATTGTAGAAACAGGTTTGACCAGTTCGTCGAAGAGATTATAAGTACATATATAATAAGTATGGAATGCTAATAATGAGCATAGAAACTACGAGTAAACAGTAACAGATTTGGGAAGACTAAGAAAGTCTACTGGAGATGATGATATGTTAAAGGAGGAATATGTATGTTCACGAGACATAGAGCTCAGGTACGAAGTACGTCTGATATGATTATATGCGAGCTCTGTTATTTGAATTGCTTGCCTTGCTGGTTAAAGGTATCATGTAAATAAAAGTTTTGATAGATCAGCTGGGAGTCGTCTTCATCTTTATAAGTTGCTGATAGTAGGCCATGTACATTTAAACTACCACTATACGAGGTCACTATTAACATCAAAGAAGGAATGGAACGGATTTGAGTTGTATAGAAACAGATAAGAGTATCATCCAGGAATTAACACCTCTGGCGGAGATGGCCAGTAAAGATAAATATAATCAATAACTTGGAAGATAAAAAGAGAACTGGTAAAACTTAAATTATATCACTAGGCCTGCTATCTGCCAATTAGTGACTCCACCAAAGTATAACCAGCCCTGTGACATATCTATCTATCTATCTATCTATCTATCTATCTATCTATCTATCTATCTATCTGTCTGTCTGTCTGTCTGTCTGTCTGTCTGTCTGTCTGTCTGTCTGTCTGTCTGTCTGTCTGTCCGTCCGTCCGTCTGTCTGTCTGCTTGTCTGTCTGTTTGTCTGTCTGTCTGTCTTCCTGCCTGCCTGTCTGTCTGTCTGTCTATCTATCTGTCTATCTGTCTATCGGTCTGTCCGTCGCAGCAGTTTGCCTGTATTAATATTTGTGTGCGTGCGTGCGTGCGTGTGTGCGTATGTGTATGTTTGTGTATTTGTGTGTTTGTTTGTGTTTGTTTGTTTATTTGTAGTGATTGAAAAGTGACTTCCCGTTTTTACATTTGTTGAACAAGTTTCATTTTTAATTTCTTTTTTTTAATTTTTAATTGTCCAGAAATAAAATAACAAAATAAAATCTTCAGTGACCAAGAAACTAACGTAACAAAAACATCGATTTTTATTTAATAAATTGGCAGTTAATTGTCTTTGTTTGGATGTTTGTTTCATGTACTGTACATTAGTTGGATAACAGTCAAGGAAATGACTTTTCAGTCACCATGTAGACTTAAAAGGGACATTAAGGACATGGAAAGACCTTGAACTGATGACCCTGAACTTAAAGGCTTAGCATGAATATTTTTAAAGACATTTAATCCTTAGAGGCCGAGTGGTTAGAGCGCTGGTCTCTCGCGGCTCCAGTCTACCCAGCTGTAAATAGGTACATGTCTCACCCCCTTGCTTTAGGGAAGGAAAAGGTAGCGAGGAAGGGAACTGGTCACACCATCTCTCGATGCTGGACCTAGTACGGTGAAGTCTCTAACATTTCACTCCACTACGGCAGTAACTGCTATGGGAATACCTTTACCTTTTATAATCCTCAGGGAGCTCAAGGGTAGTGAATGGATGAGTGAATAACATGTTATGTTAACTTTGTTCTTTCTGAGTGTTTTCTTTGTTTGTGTGTTTTGTTTCGTTACTTTGCCGTATGCGAGCCACATTAATCGGTGATAGCTACCTAATTTATTTTGGATTTTGAAAGTTTTAAAATTGTATTGCAGAGAATTCATTATCTCGTAATTTTGTTTTTTCACAGATTGAGACGTTGATTCCAGACAAGAGCGTACCTGAATTCAAACACGCAGGCTGGAGAGACGTGCTGGAAATAAGCTTGCCATGGCGGCACGAACGAATCCAAAAAAATGTTCACTGAATTGAAAGAAACTGAATAATCTGTCGAAAGTAACATTTATCGAAACGTGATGACATTCAGTATCTGAAAAAAATTAGCTTGAATAATTGATTTTATTAAATTTCAAGAGTTGGGAGCAGAATTGTATAAATATCTGACCAGGACGAATTTTATTAATAGCATATTTGCGATAGTGATGTATTCAAGCAATGCCAAGGTTGAGTAGCATTCTGGATTGTATAGTCTACCTTGTAGAACACGCTGATTGAGATTGCTTGAAGTTCGTTGCGAAGTTACAAGAACAACAACAAAAACAACAAGAAAACATAAGCAGTTCTGAAAGTCTGATTAACAGTTAAGTGTCGTCTGATCAAATTTCTGATTGTGTTCCCTGTTTATCAATCATGGGAAACGGAACCTCGTTTGATCAAGCAAGGACAGTTTATCTGGATGTAAATGGGAAAGAGGAAAAGGTAAGATGTTTGTGATGCTGATTGTGAACTTGTCTTCGTTAATTGTGGTATTAACACGTTAATGTTAATCAGAATCGACGTCACTGTACTTCGGGCAAACCCATAAATTCTCAGTCTCCCTCAGCAAATGTCGAAGAGTATGAATGCTAATTGTTCCTGTTGCTCACTGGTTGTATACACGGCGGATGTGTCCTCTCATACGTCCATCCCTGCTGGTCTTACGTTTGATGCCAAATTCCAGCAGTCTTAGCCTTGATGATTCATCGATTTCAGTGTCATTCTCTAATAGACGAACATGAACTGCCTTCAGTATTTCTCTCTTATCCATGTCCAACGCACTTTCTATGGGGGCTCATGAAGCTCTTTCATTGCCGCGTACCCCTGCATGACCAGGACAGTAGATCCATATCAGTTCTTGAAGACTCGATGCTTCTATGGAGGTTGTCCATTCATGTCGGAGCCATCCATTTTGGACCTTTCAAAGCATGGATTGTGAGTCTGATATAATAACTGCCTTTGTTAATAAAGTCTCAGACAGCCAGTAACTGCCGCTACCTCCATTCTCATGCTGGAGGATGTTATCATTGTCATGGGTTGCCTCCCATTTGCTCTGCAGTGATGGTCTAACAATGGCCAAAACTAGAGTCTCTAAAGTGGGTCTTCAAAGGTTTCTACCTTTGCACAAGATTACTCTTGGCAGAGATGTAGATAGAAGGCTGTTGATGCTTCTACCTTGAGGGAGTATTCACAAGATATTTCAGAAGTCAAGAAGAATGCTGAATGTGTGTTAGCAATGTTTACTTTTATCTGCCCGAAAACTTTTGTGAAGAAGTATTATATAAATTAATTTAGCTTGTACAAGCCCCCAATTGAATTAACAGTAAAATTCCTACAATAATTATTATTATTGGCTCTATAGGTGTATATATATATATATATATATATATATATATATATATATATATATATATATATATATATATATATATATATATATATATATATATATATATATATATATATATATATATATATATATATATATATTAAAGATATGGATTCATACGTGTGCACTCCTATCTATAATAATTGAATCAACTAGGAATTTTAAAAACAACATATAACAAATTTAATGATCAATTATTATGTAACATTTAAAAATAAACAAGGTTATCTTTCGATGGGGTGCAAAAAGATCATGTATCGTCATCAATAGTTGACGGAAAGTCCGGTTTCCATATTAACACGTAAATCTTCCTTGCTGAAGTGTTAAGATGGAGTTCCGATACGTGTTTTGTCCGGTCCTATAAGGTCAAGTCTAGTATTAATAAAGCCAAGACTAGGACTTTTCCTGGCGCCGACATTGGTAGTGATCACGACATGGTATTGATGACGCTCAAGCTTAAACTTAAAAAGAACTATAATCAAAACAGATGTTCTCAGTTAAGATTCAATTTAGACAAACTGAAAGATCCAGAAATCGCGGGAATCTTTGAGGCAACTGTTGGAGGAAAATTCGCAGCTCTCAATTTTTTTGGAGGATGATATCAACTCAATCACAGAGAACATGAAAGACGTGCTCATTGAATCAGCAACAGAAATACTTGGTAAAAGAAAGAAAATAAACAAACCATGGGTTACAGATGACATTCTGAAGTTATGTGATACACGGCGGGAAATGAAAAAGGTTAAGAAAGAGGTTCCTGAAGCAGCATGGCAATACAGTATGGTGAATAAAAATATTAGGAAGAAAATGAAACAGGCCAAAGAAAAATGGGTAGCTGATCAATGTGAGTCCATTAATACGGGGCTAATAAAAGGTAACAGCAAGGCAGCTTTTGACACATTAAGAAAACTATCAAAACCCCAACAGCCCAGGGTAACTGTCATAGAAGATAGCAATGGGGCTCTGCTCAATGAAAAAACAGCTGTAATGAGAAGGTGGACAGAATATTGTAAAGAATTATATAACTGTAAACTTGATACTGACTTAGGCATATTAAACAACATTAAGTGCGAAAACAGGGAACTCGGAAATGCAGCAATATTACGGGAAGAAGTGGAAGAGGCTATATGTTCGATGAAAGGAGGGAAGTCACCGGGTGTGGATAATATCCCAGCAGAGCTCTTGAAATATGGAGGACCAGATATAGTAAAAATCATGACAACAATTTGCCAGAAGATATGGAGTACAAAAAAATGGCCAAAAGAATGGACGCAGTCATTAGTAATACCGCTTCCAAAGAAAGGAAATCTAAAAATGTGCAAGAACTACAGAACCATTAGCCTTATTAGTCATCCAAGTAAGGTGATGTTAAGGATACTTTTGAACAGAATAAAACAGAAATCAGAAGAAATCTTGTCAGAGGAACAGGCTGGCTTTAGACCAAAAAGAAGTACCTCAGAACAAATCTTCAATATTAGAGTACTTATCGAAAAACATCTCCAACATCAACACGATTTATACCATAACTTCATCGATTTCACAAAAGCCTTCGATCGAGTCTGGCATGAAGGCTTATGGCAAGTAATGAGAAAATTCAATTTTGATACCAACATCATAGATATCATTGAAGCACTATACAAGGACGCAAGCAGTGCTGTTTTTGCAAGCAACGACATTGGAGAATTTTTCAAAACAACTGTAGGAGTTCGGCAGGGATGTATCCTGTCCCCAGTGCTCTTTAATATTTATCTAGAACATATTATGCAGGAGGCTCTCTACGATTATAAATCAACCATATCGATTGGAGGCCGACCTCTGTGCAACCTACGTTTTGCTGATGATATTGATCTGATAGCTGGATCAGAATCAGAACTTCAAGACCTTACCTCTAGACTGGAGAAAGTAACAAGAACGTATGGGATGGAAATTAATATAGAAAAAAGCAAGATATTGGTGAATAGCCATAAGAAACATGTTCCGACCAACATTACGTTAAATGGGCAAACGTTAGAAGAAGTTAACACCTTTAAATATCTCGGGTCCACTATATGTAGTGATGGAAGATCAAGTAAAGAAATCAAGACAAGACTTGAGATGGCCTCAGCTGCCATGACAAAGTTGAATGTGATCTGGAAAAGTAACATCAGTTTTCCTGTGAAGATCAAATTATACAAATCACTTGGATTATCTATTCTCTTGTATGGGTGTGAGAGCTGGACACTCACTGCAGATACGGAGCGAAGGATTCAGGCTTTCGAGCATAAATGTTATAGAAGAATTTTGCGCATTTGCTATAAAGAGCACAAAACAAATGTCTATGTTAGAGAGAAGATAAACACCTATGCAGGCCACCAAGAACCACTTTTGTCAATAGTGAAACATCGAAAGCTTGCCTGGTTTGGGCATGTAACTCGTCATGACTCCCTTTCGAAAACGATCCTTCAGGGGACAGTCGAAGGTAAACGGAGAAGAGGAAGGCAAAGAAAATCCTGGGCTGATAACATCAAAGAATGGGCAGGACACGGTTTTTCCACACTTGTACGCATTGCTGAGGATAGAGAGCAGTGGAGGACCCTGTCTGCTGTTGCTTCCACCATGGCACCCCTACGACCCATGACGGGTTACGGGCTGAGATGAGATGATGATGATAAGGTCAGAATCCTAACTCTATTCTTTCCTTGCTTCAGTCTGAGCTGTCTCTCTGACGATTCTTGAATGCAGTGTGTTTTAGCCTCCGGATTTGATAGGTTTTATTGCAGTTTTCCTGCCGATGCTTCCATCTGGCGTTACCGATAAAACTTCCAATAAGAATAAATGTTTATTTCTGATTCTCATGTGATCCAATCCATGAGCAGAATGTAGTGGGGCGGGGTTGTCGGTTATTTACTTTCCCCCGCGTGTTTTAAAATTTAACACTTGACCTCATCTTTCATAAATGGCCCGACGTCTTCCGTTCTCTTAAGTAACCTTTCAAATTACGATTTGTAACATCGCCTGCAGATAGTGTCATCGCTAATATGTCTACCCAGACGGGTGTATCTGTAATAATTACACAGGCAATGTCTGGACGGAGGCGATTAAGCGATTATCACCCGTACTTGAATTCGTTCACCAGACGTATAATTGCTGACATATCGCTTGCTCAGGCTTTTCCTCACAGACAATATTTGCCCTTTTTTTGTAGTCTGACTCGGTATTATCGCTATACGTATTCAACACTACCTGTGTCAACAATCATTTTTACGCTGACTGTATGAAGTCAAATCTGGTTGAACAACTTAAGCGATTATAGTTTATCATTGAGGATGGTCCATTATCCGTGAAATAACTCTATTGCAGTATGAACAGAGGTCAACAAGTCTAAGGCGCGGTGATGGGGCAGATCCATATGCGTAAAATGAAGAAATAAATGGAGAGAGAGAAAGAAGAAGAAGAGGAATAAAAGGACACTACCAAAATATCGTCACAGTCATGTAAGCCCCGCTAAGTTCAGAGACGGTTCTGCCCTTTAATCTAGCAGAGAAGCCTCACCTGATTTATTACCACGGATTACAGACTCAACAGTGTACACAATGGCATCATCATCCCCAGCATTAATATTTATAAGCTGATCAATTTTCAGCTCTGCTTTCCCATTGGCCCAAGTTCTGCACTCTCTACCAAAGCTGATGACTTGCTAGTAGTTCATCCAGCTCTCATCTGAATTACTTGTGATTGTTTGAATTTATGCTTTGTTTTTTAAAGGCTTTAATAATGTTGTTGTCTTGTAGGAGAAGTTTCTTTATACGCCGTGAAGAGAAAATAGAAATGATAAAAAAAAAAAAAAAAGATACAGAAAACCATTTCATTTGCTGCAGGTATCGACGACACAGCAAGATCTCCGTAGCTCCCGCGATGATTTTGGATAGTGATGGTGTATTTGCAATAAATGGTGGAAATATTCGGTCACCCTGGTAGAGCCAACATACCAGGGAAGAGGCAATGGATGTCCTTACGGAGTCCATCTGCCTGGTGCCGCCCAGCTCTCCCTCCAGACAGCCAATGTTCGTGACTGCTTACCCAGCAGCCATTCAGTCTCTCGGCATATTGGTCCACCTTAGACTTGGGGTCATTCACTGATGACTCAGTTATCATTTGACCCATGATTTGAGAGTGGATTGATGGGTGTCAGAGCATAGACAATTCGTCGGTGAGTTCTGCACACCCCATCTTTAGGGATCCACTGCCTCCAAGATCCTCTGCCAGTTTAGTTCAGACCCAGAGAAGGACCGTTATCCGTGGCGAACAACGAGCATGATGGCAGAAGTCTTGCATGAAATTCAGTAGAAACCAGCAAGAGTAGACTAATGAAACAGCACCATTTTCGCCTTGTGGCTAGCTGGCGCCCCTAGTGATAACCGTGAGGTTACCTCCATCTCTGTCACCGTGAACTTAACTTCCTCTCATGCCTGTGAGTTGAGCCCACTGCGCCACATACTGCAAATCAATTCCTACAAACCTCCCAAACCAACAGGGTAAAGAGAGATAAACTGAAAAACATGGAAGAAGATACACCATAAACACTACACAAAATAGGAAACAACACAACACATGCCAGATAATTTGCAGCATGAAATAACCAACACAACAAATACCAGATAATTTGCAGCATTTAATAACCAACACAACAAATACCAGATAATTTGCAGCATGAAATAACAAATACAACAAAATCAACAAATGTAACAGACTGTATAGTATAAGGAACACTATATACCCAAATTATAACCCTCATGGGTTTTAACCGGGTAATTCGTACACAGGATAAACACCAGTTTTCTGGTGCATAGACCAAAAACCATATTTACCGTAAGTTGTTCCTTGTCTGACAAAGAGACACTTTATTTCTGTTGTTTGTTACATCATCATTTACCTTTTCGCTTGTATAGATCAAAGAGGCATTACTGTAGTAAGACCGCACTAAATCCGTCATGTGTTCATACAGTGATGGTTAATGTAGCACTTTCGTGTACATGATGATACCAGGATTTTGTTTTCATGAAAGCACATACTGTATAATGGAATAGGAGCCGCGGTAACACGGTGGTTAGTGCACTGGCTTCCTAGCTCAGTGGTCCATGGTTCGATCCCCAGTTGAGGTGGGATTTTTTTAGACCGCAAACGGCTCCGGGATCGACCCAGCCTCATGAATTGGGTACCAGAGCAACTCTGGGAAGGTTAAGGCGGCCGGCGTGATGCTGACTACATCACCCCTGGTGTGCCGATAATCAAGAAAATATGGGCCTAACACCATATTCCTAATATGCCTCAATGGGCGTGTAACGGGATCCTTTACCCCCCTACCCCCCTTTACATATAATGGAATAGGAGGTTTGTGTACCAAGTGTCAAATTGATTGATGAATAAACCGGAGATGTACTAGCAAATTAGTCATATAAAAAAGGACCCTAGAAATTGAACGCTTTAGTTTATAGGACGTGCACAGTTTTCACTCTCTTTTGCTCGTGCCAGGCAGCGAAATGCACATATCTTTCTCAACTGTACCTCATCTCCAGACAGGATGTTGGCGGGTTCTACCTGTAGATCACATGTATTGTTCTGTAGATCACATGTATTGTTCTGTAGATCACATGTATTGTTCTGTAGATCACATGTATTGTTCTGTAGATCTCCAGGAGAAAGAGAACAAAAACAAAGAAAATTTTCTAGCTAAGAAAATTTTGAACCAGCCCTCTCCAGTTGGAATGTAAATACGCGGTATCAACAGGATTAAAAATACGTTTTCCTGCGTCCCCATTGGAAACCCACAAGCTAGCACATTAACATTCACTATATTCGTAAACTGAATAATAAGGGGGTCGGAGTGGCCAAGAGGTATGGGGTCTGCCTATCATTCTAAATGTACCGGGTTCGCTTCCAGTACAAGGAATATAATTGAAGGACAATTTGTTAGAACCAGTCGTCCCTAATGATGTCATGCTTCCCCCAGGTCTCCTTGGTGTCAAGGTCGGTCACCTAACTTTCTCGGATAAGGGCAAACAATAGGAAGTCCCGTGTGCAAGTTGCACACGTTAAAAATCCTTCGGCATTTGGAAATCGTAAAGAGTAGGTCATACGACCTCTGCACTAAGAAAATAACATAAAAATAGGAAAACTACCTACCACAAAAATATGTATATATTGTGTAAATCCTATATACACACATGGGGATTCTCGCCGGTGCTACGGAGTTCGTGCACTGTGTTGAGATCCTCTTTGTGTGATTTAAGAGAGGAAATCGGAGCACTGATGGAGTTATCCGTGTGCAATGAAGATAGTCCTTAAAACCATAAACCAAACTGAATAAAATAGAAACGTGATGTATTCATTTAAGGGAAGTTAGCGTTATGTAAAATATCATTTTTATTTTAATTGTCTAGTGGCAAAGATGAGAGTTACATATAGATTACACTTGTTCCAAATTTCAAACACTCTAAACCCTAGCACAATTTTATCAAGGTAGGTCTTTTGATAGCTCAGTGTTGCTAAAGTAGATCTCCAGATAAACTGAGCTGCCTGCCGTTGAAATACACCTTGTTAAAATGCGTTCAGAAAATTCTGTTTTGTTTTAGATTTCTGTTCACTCCCTATAGAGCCACAGCCGCAGCCGCAGCTGGCTTCTTTCCAGAAAGCTTGCAAAATGCATTGACACAGCCGTAGTTTATGTTGCAAGTAGTTTTGTGTGATGAGCTTGCCAGATCCTCATGCCCAACCTTATATTAGTTGCCTTGTACGACATACATGAGAGCAATGGTCCTATTCTTCGTTGCCTCGTAAGAGACGTCCTAGGAACTAGACGGTAAGTTCTGAACAGTGATTTCCATATAATTAGGTCACATGGTCCTACGTTATCAGAAAATGGACTTGTCTCAACTTATTTTTTTAAATTGTTGTTAGTAGTATATTTATTATTATTATTATTATTATTACTAGCAATAACCCGTCAAAATTGACAGGTTTGTTAATTATAGTGTGTTGTTTCTGTTACATGTATTACAGACGGTACTATTACCACTGTGGTCATTTCATTACAGGCGACCGTCATTAGATATTTGTAGTGAAAATTATATGGATGTATTAAATATTAAGACATGGAGTAACCTTCCTGAATGACATGTGGAGCAGTGATAATGATCTAATGGACCGGAAATTCACGAAATAACTAACATTTCTTTTATGACAACATGTCTCGTAATTGTTCGTGCATCTTTCACAATCAAACTGTTCACGCACACCGTCATTTGCGCACTTTTATATTTTCGGGAGAGTACATATAAGGGAAACAATCAAATTATTGTCTAACTTTCAACCCCAGTTGCACCCCTTAGCTGTGGTTGAAAGTTAATGTACTCTCTCGAAAATAGAAAAGTGCGCAAATGACGGTGTGCATGGTGTGACCGACCGACCGACGTACTTACTGCGGGAATTATGGTATTGGCCTAGCAATAACCCGTCAACATTGACAGGTTATTAATTATAAGGTGTTGTTTCTGTTACATGTATTACAGACGGTAATTACAGACATGTCTCGTAATTGTTCGTGCATCTTTTAAAATCTTGCCTTGGTCGACTTACTGCCTCTGAGAAGCCATGATCAACTTACTACCTCTGAGAACAACGTTTGAAGTTTGACGAAACTGCAGTTCATGTACTGTTTATCAATCGTGTTGTTGGCTTCTTTCCATAATCAAACTGTCCATGCACACTTTCATTTGCGCACTTTTTCTATTTGCGGGAGAGTACATATAAGGGGAAACAATACAATTATTGTCTAGCTTTCAACCACAGTTGCACCACCTTAGTTGTGGTTGAAAGTTAATGTACTCTCTCGAAAATAGAAAAAGTGCGCAAATGACGGTGTGCAAAATGTGACTGACCGACCGACCGAAGTACTTACGGCGGGTATTATGGTTTTGAATTATTATTATGGGAGTCGCGCTGGTGTAATGGTTACCACACTGCGCTGCGATCGGGTGATCCAGGTTCGAGCTCTGGCGACGACATTTGAAGGAATGTCGTCGGCCGGGACTTGGACTGGAATAATTCGAGCCCTGGCGAAGACATTTGAGGGAGTGTCGTCGACCAGAGACTGGAATAACCTGAACGGCTCCTGAGCCGACCCAGCTCTAATGGGTACTCCGAAATCGGCGAGTATCTGCCTGAATGGCGAGAGGACACCTGTCATTGTACAGGGAAAGAAGGGATACTCGTGTAAAATCAGTCTCAGGTTAGACATATTAACCGGAGATTTCGCCTCGAGTAATAGCGGACGTACGTTAAAAAAAAAAATAATAATAATAAAAAAATGTATTATTATTGTATACTAAGAGTCACCACACGAGACTTGTTGTTCACCAGTGACGCCGCAATCGTCAATTAAAGTCAACAGAAGCTTCAGAGCTTGATGAATCGCTTCACCCAAGCATGCAATGACTTTGTCCTCACAATTAGCCTAAAGAAAACAAATGTGCTGAGTCAAGATGTGGAGGTATCACTATAGATGACTATGAATTTGCAGTGGTGCATCACTTTACATACCTGAAGTCCATCATCAATGACAATCTCTCTCTGGACACATACATTTACATCGGCATTGGCAATGCTGCAGCTTCCTTCGCCCGCCACAGAACGCATGTTTGGGGAAACTCTAAACTCACAACGAAGACCAAAGCTGCAATATATAACACCTGCGTCACCAGCACACTTCTTTATTGCAGCGAAACATGAACAACCTATGATAAGCAAGAAAGAAGACTCAATACCTTCCATCTACAGTGTCTACGCCACATCTTTGGTATTTCGTGGAAGGACAAAGTGACAAATGTCGAGGTACTGTCACGTGCGGGCCTTCAAAGCATGTATACACTACTTAGACAGCGCAGACTACGCTGATTTGGCCATGTACGCCGCATGGAAGATGGTCGCATCCCTAAAGATATATTCTACGGACAACTGGCAGATATCAAAAGAACAATTGAGCGACCGCAGCTGAGGTTGAAAGATGTGTACAAGAGAGACATGAAGGCACTGGACACAAATCCAACAACCTGGAAGGATGAAGCTACCGATAGCACCAAGTGGCGATGCTCCCTACAGCTACACCTCAGATTGGGCGAATAGGAGCTCACACAACAAGTAGAAAAGAAAAGAACACGTGGAAAGGAACATCAGGAAAAAAATCAGCTGAGGCCAATCACCTCAGGGGCGTATTCCCATAGTCAATTATGACTGAAGGGATACTATAGTCTATATACTACTATATTATATACTCCTCTACCCTGTCTCCATCTTGTCGTGGTAGAGGAGGACCCCAAGAGCTACGCCGGTGTTGCATAGCTACCAGCTCGGTCTCCCAAGCCGGACAGGTCGAAGGGTAAGGACCAGACCAACAGGTCTTGTAAGTAGGCTGGGGACAGTCAAGGGCTAAGGAAGGCAACCAGACAGAAATGCCTTTGAAATCGGATGCACTGCGCTACAGTCTTAATGAAACAATGCAAAGTACGTCGCTTGATGATGATGATGATTATTATCATTACTTATATTGACCTAAAATTCCACTCGATCTTATAAAATCTACTATCTGTGTTTTCTAAATGGTACTCTACATATCTCAAGCTACAGCTCGGATACAATCCGGCACCTCGATTATCTTAAACAGGAAGACACGCAGACGATGTTACAATGGTGTAAACAGGAATGAAAATATCCGGAAATTGAAAGAATTATGGGACGCAGAAGTAGTCAATACCAGATCTTCGACTTTGTTCAGCCCTGTTGATGCAGATGGACCATTTGTGTTTTGTATAATCTTTGGCACACAATGTTGTTATTGGAGCAGCACGTAATGTTAATTAACAATAAAGCATTTTTATTTGCTAAATATTGATTGCAAATTCATTCCATCTCGATAGATTATATTTCCTTTTATCTAAGATCCTATAACTTTGTTCTCATGGGTTCTGAGAGTTATCGTTATTTCCTTTTTTTCTCCTTGTTAACGGAGCATTTAACAGCTACTGCTGTTGTCATCCATTAGGAAGCTTCCACCAAAGAACTTAAGTGTTCTTGCAGCTATTGTTTCTGTGTCAATTTATTTGACATGTTGAAGTTTCCCGTTCCAAAGATAGCGTTATATTGTTGGTCTTATCTAGCTGGTGATAACTACGGTGACGAATGTAGTGATAATAATTACGATCATAGTAGTAAATAAGTTAGTTGCTTATCCTTTACAGGACGTGGCAATCAACCCCAGCTTTTATTGGCTGTTTGTGATTTTTCTAGGCAATTTTTTCATTCAGTAGTTTGCCATTGCTTTCTGAACGGTACGGCGCTTATACCATTGTTTAAAATCCACACAAAGCGATCTGCTACCAAACCGCCTGCAGCAGGTTTCGAACCTGGTATATCTGGATTATGAAACTGCGTTCATATCCATTAGGCCACAGACGCCGACTAGTAGTAAATAGGATGAAAGTAATATAAGGTGTAGGCAGTACTTGTTCTAGAAACCCCAGGGTAAGGGAGATAGAAGGAGACCAAAGAACACATGGAGAAGAGAACTGGAGAAAGTATGAAGAGCACCAAGACGACGAGCAGATGGCACGTGACAGGATGACGTAGCAGACGTTTGTTGGGGAGCTAACTGATGATGATTATGTTGTTAGATGTGTGTCACTGGATTTACTCCCCTTGCTCTGCAGTGATGGTCCAACAATGACCAAAACCTAGTGTATCTAAAGAGGATCTTCAAAGGTATCTACCTTCCCTCAAGATTACTCCTGGCAGAGTTGTGGATAGAAGGATGATGATGCTTCTATCTCGAGGGTGTATTCATAAGATAATTCAGAAATCAAGAACAATGCTGAATTGGACTGAACAATTGTTAACTTTGTTTCTGCCCGCCGCCTTTTATGACGAATTATTAAGTATTTTAGCTCGTTCAAGCCCCCAACTGATTTAACTCAGTAAAATATTACTTAAATAGCTCTATTATTGGTATTTAAAATGACTGCAACACACGGGTACGATGCACTCAAAATGACTAAATCAACTATAAATTTGTATAATTACAGATAACAAAATTTAATAGTCAATTATCGTTAACAATTGTAAACTAATTAATGGTGGGGTGAATTTAGATAATGTCTTTTTTAAATTTCTTCATAGGTGATGGTCTGATATGACAAAAATGTTTTCTGGTTTGAAAATAGAGTGTTCACTTGGCAGCTTTGAGTGAGCACTTAGCTGCCAGTAAAATGTCGGTTGGTTTCTGCTCCAGTCAATGCTTGTTCTTTGCAGGTTATGGACTGGTTCACTCTCGTTACTGGTCAAGTCTGGTGGCTGCAACACGTCCCTCGTAGTATCGTGGGGTAATTGCGAAGATGGCCCAGCGTCTGATAAGACCCGTCTGCTGTAAGTGTCTAGCTTTGACTGCAAGCCACTTATACCACTCACTTGTTCAAGAGACAGTGCCATCAATTGGTACAACCGACCTAAAAATATTTTGGAAATACCGACTTCTGTCTCAGAGAACTAGTTCAGGCAACATGTTTAAGATGCCTCTTACACGTGGTCTGGGATATTACTTTGCAAATAGAATCCCATTATGACTTAGTGTTCAGGTTCCTAATATTCCGGGCTTTCCATATTAATGAAATTAGAGTTTCCTGGGATACAAGTCCACAAGATACTCAAACACGTTGTCCGGTCATTAAAGTAGAATCCTGATCCTATTCCTTACTCTAGTTTGTCTGGCTGTCTTCTTGACGAGTTGAATTTTACAGTGCGGTAAACTCACAAGCCGGTAAATTATAAGGTAACATTCGGCCCACGTCCAGATTGCTACTATATGGCAAGGCTCCAACAGAAATGTTGTATTTTTTACATTTCAAATGCCAAGCCAATAGCATGCCAGATGCGTATATTTTCCTTCTCTCACGAAAAAGTTCCTACATAACAAACGCTTAAATAAATCTGTTGTTTACAATCGCCATATATTCTGTCACAGAATTATTAGGTTGATCTCTTTTCCCCTCTGGCAGGATTTAGTTAAATTTTTGTGTGCACTAAATTTCCGTGGTCGCCAGTTTTCTTTCTCTGCTATCAAGCAGATATTTAGTACTACCATATCATCTTACACTCCGCTCAGTGATAATTCGTCATGAACCAAGATGGTCCGGTCAGCGACGGAGCGTTGGGTTTACCTAAGGCGTGCCGGGCGATAAATTACCCATATGGAGACAGATTACAGATACGCACGTATCAGTAAGATACATCTAAGCGGAAATGTTATAATAGTCTGGGCAGATGTAAGAAGTTCTTTGTTAACATTGCCGATAGAGGATCGGATGTTTTCATTCCATATTTGGGAGACATAACTGTCACAGTGACTATTAACTATTAATTTATTTTACCATTTCGTTCCATATGTTATTAACTCTTTTAATGTTCTGTTTTCCTAGACATTTGTATTCTTTTTTATCATTTTTTTCACCTTTTCAAACCCCACCCGACGGTTGGTTACGTTCTGGCTGGCCTTCAGAATTAAAAATTCTTTAACAGTCAGCGTAGCGGTAACGTAATGTTATCTAAAAGCACCTGTGGTCCGTCCGAACAGGGGGAATTTCTCTGGTCGCGCTAAGCCTTTGATCACGAGCGAGAGACGGTTTCTGTGAAAGAAACCGCTTGTCTGTGGGAGGTAACTTCTGCAGGTGGTCTCTGTGTTTGGCCTTCAGAACGCATTAGTGATCATAATATTATGTCTATCGGGGAAATTTTCTCAAAGTTGTTGCTGCTGAAACCTTTTGTCTTACTCTAGATTACGTCTTTCGCCGAACATCTGTAGAAATATGCAGGCCAGGTGTCCGGGGGGAGCGTCCTTTGTAATCTATGAGTAGACGGGTTTAATAAGCCAACACACTCGTGAATATTCCTGGCCCGTAGATGACCATACGAGACTTAGGCAGAGCTAGCACAGCAGAACTAGAATGTGTTTGCCTATGTTCTTGTCATTTTTCGGGGTGAGTTGACATATCTTATAATTATAATATGATATATTCATGTTAGCTTTTTATATATCTGATAGGAAAGTGACGTGAATTCATTTCTGAGGACTTTTCCTAGTAATTTTATTCAGTGATAAGGTAGCGCTGTCTACGGCCTTAGTAAGCTACTTGTGTAGCTAGACTCTAGTCATAACTTTCACAGAAAGCAGTCACCAGGCATAGATATAATTATATCTTATGATTCAGCCACAACTGTATTATTATAGCAAGAACATTGCATTTTCTATGTACTCATTTTGTGGAATGTTAATATTTCCCCAAGGGGACATACAATTTATTTGTGTAATGTCAAATGCTGTAATCTGTTTATGTAAATTCATTTAATGTTGTAAGATGAATAAGCATATTCATTTAACTGTAACTACAAGGTTAGGTTTCCTGTATGTTGAAACTGGGAGAAGAGGAGTGTTTTTGCTGTCAGAACATTTACTGACAGGTACATGGGTGTACAAAAGATATTAATTAAGCCTATGCGGGCACATGCTATAATTGATAGAATGGAAGGAGCGGTACATAACTAGGATATAAAGCATTAGATTGATTTTGTTGTTGCTTGATGTAAAGGGTGTCTTTTTTGGGTCTCAGTTTCAGGGAGACCGAATCGCTAGAGCAGACTCCAGTCAGGCGAAGAACGTCAGGTTCTCTTCGATCTAGAGGGTTTCGGAATACCGCTAGCGTCACGAGTCGTCAACCCCGTTCCTGAATCAAAACCCCTTTTGTCAACGCCAAGTTAAGCTCACGCAGTGCAACGAGCCAACGCTAAATCTGGAATCACCAAATGCAGTAGTAGTTCTCTACTCACCTATTGGATTACCAGCCAGAGCATTGCGGCTTCCAGAATATCAAAACCGCCCAGCATGTCTATAGCAGAATCTGATATCACCCGACTTTGTGTGCCTAAACGGGGCACTCAGCCAAAACCACAGCCAAACTAGTTTAAACAGGATTTACAGCCAAGCAAGCAATAGCGCCGGATAAGAGCGCCTCTGACTCTTTGTCCTCAAGTAACTTCGTCTGGTGTATTTCTGGGTTTATGTAGAACTTCGCACTTAGGAGCGGCCAGCAAAGATAAACAGCGTCTTCCAGCCTAACTCGCGCAATTAGGGGTAACCAAAGTCAGCACCAACAAGAAAGTTTTTTACAGGTCAAGTCCATCACCCATGGAGTATATTTTTACGTAAAAGACACTTTCTGTAGCTGGCACATTTGGTCCCACGAAAGCGGACAGACTGACACGCAGTTTTATTCATTTGGTAAACCGGAGATAAATACGTCTTCCAGCCCCTCACGCAATTAGGGGTCACCAAAGATAGCGCCTACATTGGATTTACAGGTAAATTCCATCACCTATGGAGTATATTTTTACGTAAAGACATTGGAGCTATTCCATTTGGTCCCACGGAAGCGGACGGACTGTAGCTCAGTTCGTTTATTTGGTCTGCAGGAGATAGACAGTCTTCCAGTCCCCATCGCGAAATCAGGGGTGCCACCAACAATAGCAACTACAGTGGATTTATACAGGTCAAGTCCATCACCCATGGAGTATATTTTTACGTAAAAAGACACTGTCGGAAGCATTGTATTTGGTCCCACGAAAACGGACAGACTGTCAGACAGTTATTTCATTTCTCTGTGTTCTACAGGTTTTATGAGTGTTGGTGGTGTGTGTGTTTGTGGGTGTGCATTTGCATTATGATGATTATTGATGACTATTGATGATTATTGATGTAATGTTATGCTGTGTATGATGAGATGCATTATTTTCCATGCTTTTCTTCTTTAATAAAGTTTACACATTTTATTAATGCGCTGTTCCCGACCCTTTCATCCATAATTAACTTGTTTTTAGCTCTTTACTATAATCTCTATGTTTTGATAAGAGAAAAGAGTGAGAGCAGGAGGTGCTTAGACAGTAAACGTGAGTTGAGGCTTGGAGAGAGAGATCATTTTGGTAAATCTTCTTCCAGGTTGTCTCAAGTCCATCTCCTATTTACACCTTTCTGTGTGTGTAATCTATAACTCTGTCAGTCCACTATCCCTTGTCGATTTCACTACTATTGTCCAACTCGACAAATACTCTACACTTTACTCAACCACGACAATAACCTCAGCGATAACGTGCAGAAATTTCCATGAGGAAATAATTTGAATTACCCCACAAAACGATTGGCAGACATTCGGAATGAAGGCACAACACCCCTTCCGATTGGAGCCCTGCTTAACATCGTAACAAACAAATGCGGGGAAGACAGGCAATATAACCTTACACTTCAGCCAGAGTAGAACACTGTAAAATCTACTTCGCGCCAAGAAGACAACAAGACTTGCCAGAGTAAAGACTAACATTAGCTATAATTTATCAGACCGGACCTTGTTTGAGCATTCTCAGGACTTAAAAGCCCAGGAAAAACTCTACCGTTTTAATACGGACAACCGCAATCTGAGGAAACTAAAACACAAGTCAAAGTGTGAACTTATTGTTAAAGTAACAACACCCCAGACCAAGTGTAAGAGGCCTCTACAAGTGCGTTTATTTCTCTGAGCCAGCAGTCTGTGAGCCTAAAGATTGGAGTAAGTTGTACATTTTGAATTCTATATTATTTTCATTTTTAACATGTGAACTAATACGTGAATATTAATATGTGAAAATTGCAAGTGAATGTCCAAATCATTTGAGGCTGGCAACCTCAGCATATAGAATGATGATTTCATGAACCACCACTGCCAGAGCTGGTGACTGCTTTATTGCGAGTTTCTTATAAAGAACCAAAAGCAGGGGTAGCCCCAAGTTCCATATGGAGCAGGGAGGGAATGATGAAAGAAATGATGTACATACTTGTTATATTATTAACCTTTTCAACCACTGTAAATGTAAAACATATGCACTCTAAATGCAATGAAAGTTTACAACCTTTTCAACGGATGTAAACATATTCAAACTATATTGTTAACATTTTCAACTAAAGTTAAATATAAAACTATTCATTTTAAATGTAAATATAGTTTTTCGCCAGCTGGGATTAAGATTAATACTCAGAGAGGGTAAAAACTCTGAAGATAGATGGGATGGTGGGATAGGAAGATGGGGACCATAAGAATGCGTCGGGAAACTCAATACTCAGAGAGTATTTGTTTCTCTTCTTTTGCCATACTGGTTGAGGGTACTATTTCTGGAACAAGTGAGGGTATCTTCTTCTTCTTCGTTCGCCTTCAGACCTCCACATTTATGACTCTAATAAAGGCAGTAGTCAACTCAACGTTCCCGACATCTCCAAACAGTTTTTCGTTGACAGAAATGGGTTGTTGCCATATGCTTCTCCGTTCATTTCTGTAGGTTGGGCAGTACTGCAGCAGGTGTTCGACTGTCATCGGGCTGGTACCGCAGGTGCAGAGATCTGTTGCACCAATTTTGTATTTGTGGTATAGATGGTATCTCAATCTGTTGTGTCCAGTGCGTAGCCGAAAAATGATGACCTGTTCTTTCCTGGATAGTTGATGATATGCATCATTTTTCAAATGACCCGGGTGCTCTTTTTCCCATTTGGACTTAAATGTAGCCTTTATAGTAGTCTTTGCCGTTGCATAAGTTGTCTCTATATCATTTTGTTGTAAGGCACCTCCTTCCTTAGCAAGTTTGTCTGCCTCCTCATTTCCTGGTATGTTGCAATGGGCTGGTATCCACTGGATAGTGCACTTGTTGAAGAATTTGGCCGGTCTTTCAAGGGAGATTATCAGATCTTTCAATCCTTTAGCTTTGTGGCTCTTCAGCGCTGATATTACTGAGAGGGCATCTGTAAAGATTACTATCTGTTTTTCTGCCTGTGCTTTGCATTCAATAAGAGTTTCCGCTGTCTGTTTCAGGGCTTCTGCTTCAGCACTGAAGTTATTGCAGTATTTGCCAGTGGCAATTGCCATAGAGTGGATTCTATTCTTTAATTTTATGAGGATGCCGGCACCCCCATTTTCAACTGCATTTTTTGCTGAACCATCAGTATATGCATGTGTCCAAAGCTTTGCTGGGAATTTTTGGTCAATATACTTGGTTGCTATACTCTTTCTTTGTGTTTCTGTCTGTGTTCCCTTACTTTCAATGCCTGGAATATCAGATTTTAACTCAGGAAAACATCTTATTTTCCACAGTGGGATAGTTGTGCTTGTTGGTATTTTCTTTGCAACTGAGCTTGCTAGCATGGTATTTTTGCTAATTTTTTCTTTTGCTTAGGAAGTGAGGGTATAAGTGGCCTGAAGTCAACGCTAGACACCATCATCAGACGGGTCTTAGAGACGTGGGACCATCTTGCAGTTACTCACTGATTCTACTTGGAACGTGCTGCAACTCTTAACCTTGACCAGGAACGTGAGCAATCCAGTCACCTATTTGCGAAGAACCAAAACACCAGCGGGAGCAGAAACTTCATTGGCAGCTAAGTAGTCAAATAAAAGCTGCCAGTGAAACTTCCCCTTATATAATTCCCCTTTAGCATCATATGATGATGATTAATTTTGGTTAAAGAATATTCAGTTTTTAATAACTGTTAAAACCTAAGTGATTAATAAATTTGTTATTTATATCTATCCAAATTTAAAGATGATTTA
The DNA here is from genome assembly GCA_024509875.1 of Oreohelix idahoensis. NCBI lineage: Eukaryota > Metazoa > Mollusca > Gastropoda > Stylommatophora > Oreohelicidae > Oreohelix > Oreohelix idahoensis. The sequence continues at coordinate 32,675 of JAMPIV010006597.1, forward strand.
ATCATTTTGAATGTGTTGTATCCGTATGTCTCAGACAATTTCTTAAATACACTCAATCAGAGCTACTAAATAATAATAACAGGAAATTCTCTGAATTAATTAACTCTGCTTGGGGCTTGAACAAGCTATTATAAGATTATATAATCCTTCACAAATGTTGTCGGTAGATCCTAGTTAACGTGCTCAGCCAATGCAGCATTGTTCTCGCTTTTCTGAATATCTTGTGAACACTAACTAGAGGTAGAAGCATCATTATCCTTCTATCTACAACTCTGCCAAGAGTAATCTTGTGCAAAGGTAGACACCTTTGAAGACCCACATCAGTTACTCTTGAGTTTTGGCCACTGTGGGACCACTATTGCAGAGCTAAGGGGAGGCAACACGTGACATATGGTATGATAGCTTCCGTCTATTATCGATCATGTTTACACTCACGACTTCAAAATTCATCCCAAGTAATCTCTTTCAAGGTGGATAATTATTCTTTCGGAAGTCTTGTCCAGAAACGATTATTTCATTTACCCGGTCTAGTCAACATTGACAATCTGGTCAGACAGGACTTTTACCAGTTGATAAGATAATCGACTGCGGTCATCGCATGGTTGTTTACTTATTAATAGGCCGCAGGAAAATGTGTTACACATTAGTAAACCACACTTCTCTCTGCCGATCCCAGGTGTCAATATGGGTTCAAACGAAAGGGATTGATTACCACAATCAGCAAACAATGGTCGCTGAAGTCCCAATATAACAATAATTGAGGGAAGGGAGTGTAAACAATGAATCGAAAATACCAAATACTGTCAGAGGTGGGAAAAAATAAAGTGAAGAGCACAGCATGAATTATAGAATGGCAAAGGTAAATGTGACTTCGAGATTATTTTGTCACAATGTTTAACATCGTCTGTCCTTTCGCAGATCATCTTCAGCAGACACAGTAGTTCACGAGACATTCACGAGCTGATTGCTCAAGCAGCCAGCGTTAACAGGTCAGTCATCTTCATTTTTATTACCACCATCGCCATTATCATTATTATCTTCATAATTGTTATTATCTATGTCATCGTTTATGAGAAAAAAAAAGAATATGACTACTGCTCCCTCAGAAATGGCATACAAGGCGATTAACATGAGGTTGTGTATGTCATGAAATATTCTAATCCACATATATAAATTATTAGGTAAATATGAAGCCTAACAAATAAAATTAATAAAGAGAAGAGCAATGGTAAAATAACAGTGCTGTCACAGAGAATGTACTCGAAATCCCCCTTGTTTTCTGCTTCGTCTGCAAATTGTAACGCTTTCACGTTGATATAAAAGCTTACTGTATTATTACCCGCCTTCTTCAATGAAACGTGTGCTGCATTTCTAAGAAAAAACATTGAGACGTACTGCGTAATGACCTAAATTAATCCTAACATTAATTATATTACGTTACCAAAACGAACGAACAGATGGACAAAAGGATAGCGAGAGGGGAGGGCTGAAAATCAGGAACGCATGCAACACGCGACGCGCGATATACAAATGCTGGCATCACGCGTGTAAGTCTACAAGCACTAACTGTTTCAGACGGACAGTGATAAAATACACTACCCTTTCCCAGAGTTAGGTTTATAAATCATAACAAACTCTTATTAGAAAAGACAACATTAGATGGGTTTACGTTGAACACATAACAGTACCCAGACAGCACATCTTCGAAACAGGAGGTAGAAGAAATTGCATATTTTGAACGCAGCCACGTAGCTCCTTTAAATTAGTATTTTTGGGTTCCTTAGGGCTTGCTGACAAATAATATGTAAAACGTTACGCAAATAGTCCAGGAATTAATAAATTATACCCAAAATAAAATATTGGGGGTGCCTGACAGCATAAAATCATTTCTGCTCATAAGATTTTTTTTTAACGTGTTTGAAAAAAATTTACGTTCCAGAAATAGCCTACCATGTAAACTCCAAATTGATTGGAGCGCAACAAATGAAAGCCTAACCACGATTGGTCGGGCTATAAATACTATCTTGGTTGTTAGGGGAGACGGGAAAAGATAACATTTTTTCAAACACTTGTCGAAACGTTGCTCATTGGCCAGTCTCGCTGATATACACACTTGGGAGCGTTAGTTCGATACCACTTGTTTAAATGATCTTGATAAAGCATCAGTGCGTTGAAGCCAGCTTATATTTGGCTCAATAAAAGCCTGGAAGATAAGCAGATGGAGATTTGTGCCAGTTTGTGCCAGAATTCATTGCTAATCAACGTATCTGTGTTATTCGTATGAATTGTGGGACAGTGGTCTTGATGGTACTGAGCAGCATCTGGTCAGAGATTTGCTGAATCCAGAGTCGGACAGCATACTCCTTGGTCTTTTTAGCTATCAGTGAGGTGTCTCCTGAGCCCAGAGGAGAATTCGAGCAGAGGAGTCCTTTCCTGCCGCCATCACTCAAGATAAGCAGAGTTGGCCAGCTGAGCTCAACATTATGTCCCCTCATCTTGAAATAACTTTATAAAAATACTATTCAGAGGGGAATTTACTTGTCTTAAAATCAGGAACTTTGAACATCTCAAATAATAGTCCCTAAAGACAAACTATTGAAGTCATGATGACAAATACCAACAGAGCTTGAACAAAACAAAACCAGTATTACCTCATTTTACTACTACACAACTGACACACATAGAACAGTTGTACTAATATATGTCACTACAATATTCATATTAAATACATTCTGTACATAACTTGTAATTTAAATTGATTGTGATTCCTGGTTCCCTTGTAGTTGAATCAGGACACATATTCATTCATGCCAGTAATGAATACATATTGTTATTTGAAAGTTTATCAGTGACTCTTTTAAGATATCTTTGTAGAGTGTTATATGTATGTGAGTGTCACAGTGTTGTCAAGAGTAGTGGATTAAATTAAATTGTTTATCTGTCTGTTGTTGTGACTTACACTTCATCATACACATACCCTAGACACATAACGTAGCATCACACTATTCCAGAATAATTCTGACTGAGATATATAGATATGTGGTAGCAAGTAAGGTTATCTATAATACACTACTCTTAATAGATATTGATACCTTCACAGCTGATCTCAGTCAGTACACTAAGTTCCCTATAAGTATTTATAACATCCCACTTCACCACATATATTGGGGTCTCGCTCTTGGGATTTTGAATCTTTCCCTATTAAAAATATTGGGGGTAATTCACTTCAGGGAATATAAGAATTAAAAGGTATCCTTGGGTGGAATTAAATAAGGTTGAGCTCACGGTGCCTGTGTTGTCCATTAGATATATAGTTAGAAATTGAATTGTTGGGTAGACATTATAAAAATTTACCTGATAGACAATGGCGGACCTGGCCAAATTTCGATCTGCTGCGGTTCAGACTGCAAAAGAGTTAGGATTAGATGGGCAAGTTATGGTTGCCTATGTCACAACGGAATGTGACAAATTTATTGAACGCGAAGAAAGAAGGTTTGAAGCCGAAAGAAAGTTAGAGGCTGACAGGGAAATTAAGAAGTTACAATTTGAAGCTGAGGCTGAGACTAAGAGGTTGCAGATTGAGGCTGACAAAGAGGCTAAGAAATTGGAAGCAGAAGAGAAGAAATTAGCTGCAGAAAGGGAAGCCGAGGAAAGAAGACAGGCTGCAGAAAGGGAAGAGAGGAAATTAGCTGCAGAAAGGGAAGCAGAAGATAAAAGATTACAAAGGGAACATGAATTACGACTAAGGGAGTTTGAGTTTCAAGGCCATGCTCCTGAAAATGGTGCCAGTCCCTTGGCCTCTGATGCTACGGTTACTCAAGGAGCCTCAATCTCAGCTATGAACTTTCATTTAGATCATTTTGTTGAGAAAGACGATGATATTGAGAGCTATATAAATAGGTACGAACTATTAGCTACCACGTATGGGTTAGAGAGAGAAAGGTGGAGCTTAAAGTTATCTCAGGGACTTCGTGGGGCAGCTTATGAAGTTTTTTGCAAAAAATGAGCAGAGGTGATCAGGAAAATTATGACATGCTAAAGCAGGCTCTTTTGTTAAGGTATGAAAAGAATGCAGAGTTTTACAGGAAAAAATTTAGGATGCTAAACTACTGTCAGGTGAAACCTATCACCAGTTCTCTGCACGAATAGAGACATACTTGGAGAAATGGACTTCTCTGGGGAAAACCCAAGATCTTAAGGAAATGGTCCTTATAGAGCAACTAAGAGAGTCCATGGCTCCAGACCTGAGAAAGTTTCTCATGGAACAAGGTGCAGAGAGGCTGGGTGAGTTGCTAAATGTTGCTGAAAGGTATCAAGCAGCTCAAGCAGAGGTAACAGGTAATAAAAAGAAACAGGTGGATAACTTCAGGGCACCACAGAACTTTAATAAATTTGATCCTAGGGATCAAAATAAAGGTAAGCACCAATTTGATAGGCCACGGTATGACAATAAAAATAAATTCCCACAATTCGATGAAAGGAAATATAATGAAAGAAAATCTTTCAACCAAGGAAAAAGGTGGTGTAAGAATTGTCAGATGGACAATCATGACACTGACCGTTGCAGAAGGAAACCTGTGTATATGGCAACCCTTCAGGTCAGGTCGACCTCAAGACAGGAGGAGGATATTATGTTAGATACCACTCCAGAAGAGATGAGGAAGGCACAGGCTGGAGATAAAACACTCAAGCCTTGTTTCAGAAAATTGTCAACTTGTCATACAACTCCAGGCAAGGGAGATTTTTACATGAAAAACAAGTTGATGTATAGGAAGACTGGAGCTAGATCCAATGGTCACGGACAGCTGGTTCTTCCAAAAAGATATAGGACAGAATTAATAAGGAGCTACATGTGAAACCAGATGGGGACCATGAGAAGATAGGTACCATCATTCAAAAGGTGGCTCACAATTATTATTGGCCCAAAGCAAGATGGGACATTGAGAATTTTGTAGAAAAGTGTAGCATAGCACATGAGGGAACACCCACAAGTGGGAACATGGATCAGGACCTGGACACGCCATGGGGCAAAATCAGGCCTGACAATAAAAGGAAAAATAGATTTGATAAAGTGGACCAAATGGAATGGGAAGCCCCTTTTCACGGACAAGCTTCACTTAACTGTTTTACAATGGCCACTATGCGGAGAGTGCAAAAAGATGTCTTACCCCAGGATAAGCCGAAAATCCCTAAATCGGACTTAAACAAACTGGAGGAAGAGGATGTAGAGAGGAAATCTCTCATCAAGAATTTTAAGTGGGGAGAAAGCCCCAAAAGAAAAATTGGTAGCGGTCGTTTTGTGAATGATAATTCTGGGAGGAAAAATCATCACTATAAAGCTTCGAGTGGAAGAGACCATACCGGTGCATGGACAAATAGGTCCACACAATTAAAGGTCCATATGTAGCTTTGGTAAGAACGTGGACTGATGAAAAGGCAGAGGAAAACATTACATCTTCATACCAATATGTGAATGAGCTGACCACTCGGTTGAAAACTGGCTGGAAACTTGCCAATGAAAATTTGAAACAAGCCAGGAAGAAACATGCTGCCTATTATAACAGGAAGGCGAAAGACAGAAATTTGGCTGTGGGAGAGAAGGTACTGCTTCTTTTGCCCGGGAGTCAGAATAAGTTACAAATTGGATGGCGGGGTCCATATACAGTTCTAGAGAAGGTGTCTAGAACAAATTATAAGATAGATAAGAAGGGGAAAGAAAAAATCTATCATGTGAATCTCCTGAAGAAATATGTGGAGGGAGAACATCAGGAAGAGACACACTTGTTGACCTTGTCCATCGCCATGGAGATGAAAAAGGAACCACTTTCATCATTTGAATATCCATTACACCCCTGTGAGACAGCAGCACAGGTGAAAATCAGTACACATTTAACGAAAACTCAGAAAGAGAGAGTGCAACAGGTTCTAAATAATCATGCAGAGGGTTAACAGACCGACCAGGGCATACAAACCTATTGGAATATGATATGAAACTCATAGACTCCACACCTGTCTGTATGAAACCATATTCGATTCCGTTTGCTAAGGAAAAAGCTTTGAAGGAAGAGATAGACTATCTATTGAAGGAAGGAATTATTTCGCACAGTGAGTCTTCGTATAGTTCCGGGGTGGTAGTCTTAAGGAAGCCCTCTGGAGAACATAGACTCTGTATAGATTACAGGAGACTGAATGCTATTACAGAAGGACAGGTGGATCCATTGCCGGATACAAATCAGCTGTTTGCCAGACTAAATAAAGCTAATATTTCTCAAAAGTGGATCTGAGTAAAGGATACTATCAGATTCCAGTAAAGCCTGAGGTTAGACCATACCTAGCTTTTAGTACCTCAGAAGGACACTATGAGTTTAATAGATTGCCATTTGGATTGAAGAATGCGCCTAGTGTCTTTTCTAGAATGATGAGAAAATTATTGGATCCTCTGAATAATCCCTGTATAACAAATTTTATGGATGATATCCTTATAGCAACAGAAACATTTGAGGAACACATTGACTCTCTGAACATGCTGTTTGATCGAATTAGGGAGGCAAATTTAACAGCCCGACCAACCAAATGTTGCGTTGGATGTAAAGAATTGGAATTTTTGGGACACACAGTTTATCAGGGAAACATGACCCCTGACCCAAAGAACTTAGAGAAACTACAGAAAGCCCCGAGACCACAAACCAAGAAGGACGTGAGATCCTTTGTCTCATTATGTGGTTTCTACCAGAAGTATATCAAAAACTTTAATTCCATATGTGCACCTTTAACGGAATTGACACGTAAAGGACTTCCAGATCGCATTACATGGACACCACAATGTGAAATGACTTACCAAGAATTGAAGGAAAAGCTCACAAGTAAACCCATTTTGAAATTACCTGACTTAAGTCAAGAATTCATAGTAAGGACGGATGCAAGTAATATTGGGCTAGGTGCAACTCTACTACAGAAAACAGATGCATTGGATGGGGAATTAAGCCCAGTGGCATATGCTAGCAGAAAGTTGAATAAAGCTGAAATCAACTACTCAACTAGCGAAAAAGAATGTCTTGCAGTAATATGGGCAATAAAGAAATTCAATATTTATCTATATGGGAAGGCATTTAAGTTGCAAACAGACCACAAACCTTTATCGTTTTTAGCACAGGCTAAGCATGAGAACTCTAGGTTACTCCGATGGTCTTTGCTTCTGGCTCCATATAATTTTAGCATTGAGTATATATCTGGAAAAACCAATTTGGGAGCTAATATTTTACGACGCCATCCGTGTGATGAGAATCACCGTAAACCCCAGAAATAATAATAAATTTCTATATGTGTATATAGAATAAAGGACTGACATATAATGTCTGTTTTAAGAGGGGAGGTGTCATGAAATATTCTAATCCACATATATAAATTATTAGGTAAATATGAAGCCTAACAAATAAAATTAATAAAGAGAAGAGCAATGGTAAAATAACAGTGCTGTCACAGAGAATGTACTCGAAATCCCCCTTGTTTTCTGCTTCGTCTGCAAATTGTAACGCTTTCACGTTGATATAAAAGCTTACTGTATTATTACCCGCCTTCTTCAATGAAACGTGTGCTGCATTTCTAAGAAAAACATTGAGACGTACTGCGTAATGACCTAAATTAATCCTAACATTAATTATATTACGTTACCAAAACGAACGAACAGATGGACAAAGGATAGCGAGAGGGGAGGGCTGAAAATCAGGAACGCATGCAACACGCGACGCGCGATATACAAATGCTGGCATCACGCGTGTAAGTCTACAAGCACTAACTGTTTCAGACGGACAGTGATAAAATACACTACCCTTTCCCAGAGTTAGGTTTATAAATCATAACAAACTCTTATTAGAAAAGACAACATTAGATGGGTTTACGTTTGAACACATAACAGTACCCAGACAGCACATCTTCGAAACAGGAGGTAGAAGAAATTGCATATTTTGAACGCAGCCACGTAGCTCCTTTAAATTAGTATTTTTGGGTTCCTTAGGGCTTGCTGACAAATAATATGTAAAACGTTACGCAAATAGTCCAGGAATTAATAAATTATACCCAAAATAAAATATTGGGGGTGCCTGACAGCATAAAATCATTTCTGCTCATAAGATTTTTTTTAACGTGTTTGAAAAAAATTTACGTTACAGAAATAGCCTACCATGTAAACTCCAAATTGATTGGAGCGCAACAAATGAAAGCCTAACCACGATTGGTCGGGCTATAAATACTATCTTGGTTGTTAGGGGAGACGGGAAAAGATAACATTTTTTCAAACACTTGTCGAAACGTGGCTCATTGGCCAGTCTCGCTGATATACACACTTGGGAGCGTTAGTTCGAAACCACTTGTTTAAATACACTTGATAAAGCATCAGTGCGTTGAAGCCAGCTTATATTTGGCTCAATAAAAGCCTGGAAGATAAGCAGATGGAGATTTGTGCCAGTTTGTGCCAGAATTCATTGCTAATCAACGTATCTGTGTTATTCGTATGAATTGTGGGACAGTGGTCTTGATGGTACTGAGCAGCATCTGGTCAGAGATTTGCTGAATCCAGAGTCGGACAGCATACTCCTTGGTCCTTTTAGCTATCAGTGAGGTGTCTCCAGAGCCCAGAAGAGAATTCGAGCAGAGGAGTCCTCTCCTGCCGCCATCACTCAAGATAAGCAGAGTTGGCCAGCTGAGCTCAACATTATGTCCCCTCATCTTGAAATAACTTTATAAAAATACTATTCAGAGGGGAAATTACTTGTCTTAAAATCAGGAACTTTGAACATCTCAAATAATAGTCCCTAAAGACAAACTATTGAAGTCATGATGACCAATACCAACAGAGCTTGAACAAAACAAAACCAGTATTACCTCATTTTACTACTACACAACTGACACACATAGAACATTTGTACTAATATATGTCACTACAATATTCATATTAAATACATTCTGTACATAACTTGTAATTTAAATTGATTGTGATTCCTGGTTCCCTTGTAGTTGAATCAGGACACATATTCATTCATGCCAGTAATGAATACATATTGTTATTTGAAAGTTTATCAGTGACTCTTTTAAGATATCTTTGTAGAGTGTTATATGTATGTGAGTGTCACAGTGTTGTCAAGAGTAGTGGATTAAATTAAATTGTTTATCTGTCTGTTGTTGTGACTTACACTTCATCATACACATACCCTAGACACATAACGTAGCATCACACTATTCCAGAATAATTCTGACTGAGATATATAGATATGTGGTAGCAAGTAAGGTTATCTATAATACACTACTCTTAATAGATATAGATACCTTCACAGCTGATCTCAGTCAGTACACTAAGTTCCCTATAAGTATTTATAACATCCCACTTCACCACAGTGTATGAGGTTGTGTATGAGGTTGTGTATGAGGTTGTACATGAGGTTGTGTATGAGGTTGTGTATGAGGTTGTACATGAGGTTGTGCATGAGGTTGTGTATGAGGTTGTGCATGAGGTTGTGTATGAGGTTGTGTATTAGGTTGTGTATGAGGTTGTGTATGATGTTGTGTATGAGGTTGTGCATGGGGTTGTGTATTAGGTTGTGCATGATGTTGTGTATGAGGTTGTGTATGAGGTTGTGCATGAGGTTGTGTATGAGGTTGTGTATGAGGTTGTGTATGAGGTTGTGTATTAGGTTGTGTATGAGTTTGTGCATGATGTTGTGCATGAGGTTGTGTATGAGGTTGTGCATGATGTTGTGTATGAGGTTGTGTATGAGGTTGTGTATGAGGTGGTGTATTAGGTTGTGTATGAGGTTGTGTATGAGGTTGTGTATGATGTTGTGCGTGAGGTTGTGCGTGAGGTTGTGTATGAGGTTTTGCATGAGGTTGTGTATGAGGTTGTGTATGAGGTTGTGTATGAGGTTGTGTATGATGTGTATGAGGTTGTGTATGAGGTTGTGTATGAGGTTGTGTATTAGGTTGTGTATGAGGTTGTGTATGAGGTTGTGCATGAGGTTGTGTATGAGGTTGTGTATGAGGTTGTGTATGAGGTTGTGTATGAGGTTGGCAACCTCATTATGCAAAACAAATTGTTACAAAAACCATGGTGATATCACGACAAGAAAGAAGATACCAGATTAAGCTGGGAGACCAGGTACTGGAGCAGGTCGACCACTTTAAATACATTGGAGCTGTCATAGACCGGAAGGGAGGCATCAAAGAAGAGTTGGCTACCCAAAGAGCAGCAGCTGGGAGACTTTTTCAAGCCATAAATCGAGGATTCCTCAGCAAAAGAGAAGTTGGTAAGAAGACGAAGATGGCTGTATACCGCTCCACCTATGTCCCAGTCTTGATGTATGGATGCGAGTCATGGGCAATGACTACAACCCACAGAAGCCAGATCCAAACCTCAGAAATTAGGTATCTAAGGAAGATGGTTGAAGTAACAAGAAGAGACATGGTCCGCAACCAGACCTAATAGTCAAGGCCTAAAAACCCAACCTCTGCAGACCCACGTAGAACAGTCCCAACTGAGATGGTTTGGCCATGTCTGCAGAATGGGAGAAGATCGGCTACCACGGCAAGCATGGGAAACTAAGAGCCAGGCATCCAGACCTCCTAGACGACCCAAAGTCCGCTGGGAGGACAACATTAGACAATCTTTGAAGGACCGAAGACTAGAATGGAACCAAGCCAAGAGGAAGACAGCCGATAGAATAGTGTGGCGCTCTCTCTTACAAACCTCTACACCTCACGGTAGAAAAGGAACGACTAAGTAAGTAAGCATGAGGCTGGCAACATCATTATGTCAAACAAATTGTTACAAAAACCACAGATGCCACTCAATGGGAATGTTTTCTTCGGGCTTCCTTCTGGTAAAGGGAAAAGGGGGGGGGGGGAGCTGCAATAGTTGCACAATGTTCCTTAGGTAGCGAAAAGGAAAATGGGGATGATGAAGACGACGTCGTTATTTTAATTATCACTAACTTTGTAATCGTTATCATCACCGTTGTCGTAATTATTGTCCTCATTAACTTCATAAATATAATCTTATTTCCTATCACTACTATCCCTGACATCCCTATATACAGAGCTTTCTTAATAAAACATCTATAGCTGACAGTGAAACAACCCCACCATCTGTTCCGGAAAATAGGAAAACGGCGCTCATTGCACATTGAAAACTAAATTTAACAGTAATTTAAAGAAAGCGCATGCCTTTAATTATTTTTTTTAAAGGTACTTTAACCATTGACCATAAGTCATGATAAGTTTGATTACAAATATTCAATGGAGTTGAAACGGAACAGAAAGGATTAAAATGTGCACAGGAGAATTAGTGACTTCATCAGGACATGCTGCAGAAATAGCGTCATTTTTGGCGGCTTACTTGCTGGTAATATCATAATTATCGTCTTATTAACCATTATCCTTATCATCGGCATCTCTATCATCCCAGTTATTATCTTTACTATCATAAACATAAACAAGTCCCATCAAAAGAGACCTGGCAAGTCTTTGCTGATGAACCACGCCCCACAGGGAGTTAAAGGTATAAGTTCATAGATTGATTATCATCGTCGTCATCACTATGATTATTATCATCTTCTTTGGCATCAACATTATCAATATAATCAAAATAAATGTTATCTTAACTCTCAACATCAGTGTATCGTAACTCTCAATAACAGTATACCATAACTCTCAACATCAGTGTATCGTAACTCTCAACATCAGTATATCGTAACTCTCAACATCAGAATATATTTACTCTCAACATCAGCATATCTTTACTCCCAACATCAGTGTATCGTAACCCTAACTCTCAATATCAGTGTATCGTAATTCTCAACATCAGTGTATCATAACTCTCAACATCAGTGTATTGTAACTCTCAACATCAGTGTATCGTAACTCTCAACATCAGTTCAGCTTTACTCTCAGCATCAGCATATCTTTACTCTCAACGTCAGGATATCTTTGATCTCAACGTCAATATATCTTTGCACTCAACATCAGTACATCTTTACTCTCCACATCAGTACATCTTTACTCTCCACATCAATATATTTTTACGCTCAACATCAGTACATCTTTACTCTCAACGTCAGTATATCTTTACACTCAACATCAGTATATCTTTACTCTCAATATTAGTACATCTTTACTCTCATCATCGGTATATCTTTACTCTCAACATCAGTATATTTTTACACTCAGCATCGGTAATCTTTGCACTCAACATCAGTAATATTTACACTCAACATCAGTATATCTTTACACTCAACATCATTATATCTTTACACTCAACATCAGTTTATCTTTACACTCAACATCAGTAATCTTTACACTCAACATCAGTATATCTTTACACTCCACATCAGTATATCTTTACTCTCAACATTATTATAACTTTACACTCAACATGAGTAAATCTTTACTCTCAACATCCTTATAACTTTACTCTCAACATTAGTATATCTTTACTCTCAACGTCAGTATATCTTTACTCTCAACGTCAGTATATCTTTACACTCAACGTCAGTATATCTGAGTGCATATATTTTACAGGCACGCTGTCATCTCACTCAGAGACAAGACTGGTGCCCATGTCTCCGTCTCTCCCACAATGCCACTCAACACTGCAGCGTGAGTGCTTAATGTGTCTGTCATCTGTCTGTGATTATGTCTGTCTTTATTTTCTGTGTCTGGCCTGCATGTCTAACTCGTTACGTGTGTCGTTAAAAAAACAGATTAAGATTACTTTACCTAAGGCAGGGGTGAGCAACCCAGGAGCTTTAGGGATCTACTTTAAAATCACTGAGCTATCTAAAGATATGCTTTATATGTGTGTGTGTGTATATATATATATATATATATATATATATATATATATATATAATATATATATATTTATATATATATATATATATATATATATATATATATATATATATATATATATATATATATATGCAGGTGTGCCAGCGTTTCACTAATGGCTGGATTCCGCAAGAAAAAACTCTTCTGACTGATTGCGTAGCCACGTATGCACCGCCTCTATCACCTCATCGTCCGTACTGAACTTCTTGCCACTGAGTTCCTTCTTGAGGGGTCCAAACACATGATAATCCCTCGGTGCGAGGTCCGGTGAATGTGCAGGATGTGGAAGACACTCTAAACGCAGATTTGTGATTTTCGTTACTGTCGCACGAGCTGTGTGCGGCCGCTCGAAATCATGCTGTAACAACACACCAGAAATGAGAAAGCCGCGACGTTTTGACCTGATTGCAGGTTTCAAGTGGTTCTGAAGCAGATCACAGTATGATTCGCTGTTGATAGTGAATCCCTTGGGCATGTAATGTTCCAGGATTGGGCCTATACAGTCACAGAAGTGCGTGAGCATCAATTTGCCGGCCGACCGCGTTGTACGGAACTTCTTTGCTTTCGGCGATGATGAATGTCGCCACTCCATGCTGGCTCTCTTAGTCTCTGGCTGGAAGTAGTGGACCCAGCATTCGTCATCAGTGACTATACGGTGTAGAAATCCATCTCCTTCAGCTTCATAACGTCGTAACAGTGTTTCACAAACATCCACACGACATTCTTTCAGTGAGAGGTGAGTTGTTTTGGTACCCACCAAGCGAAGACTTTGTGGTACTGCAGCACGTCGTGAATGATGTGGTGCGCCGAGCCATGACTGATCTTCAATTCTCAAGCCTGTAGTGAAATTGACCGAGATACAACGGTAAAATACTCCAAAGATAACATTTAAGGATAAAAAACATAATGCGTAAGCTGCTGATGTACATGATCGCCTAGACCGCGGGTCATCATCCTCTATAAATTTTGCCTTGCTAGACAGGAGGGGAACGGCGGATCAAAAGAAAAAAAATATGACTGGAAAGGCTAAGGAGACGCAATTGGGGGGGATGGAGGAAAGTAAAAAATTCACGTCCCCCAAATTGACACGAGGTACGGAATGGACGCTTTTGCGATACTAAGATTTTGATTTGAATTGAGCGGCAGAACGCGGATGGTAGGAAAATTACAAAAATTTAAAAAGTAATTTTTCTTAATATTAATGTTAGGAATATAAAAATTAGCTGGCCGGATGGCCTATTCTGAGCAGTGAACTAATATGTTCTTAAATTTACAAACGGATAGATAATATTGAAGATAATGACAAAAGACAGTGTAGTTCACATCATCGCTAGACTGTGTTGAATCTAAAAGTGTCACAATTTGCACACAAAAACACGACCTTGGGAACAGGTGTTCAAAGTTACTTATTATGGAGGAGAGGGTTTTTGAGCGGTAGCTGTGTCTAAATATAACTTTTTACGACAAAATTTTAAGGGGAGAGAAAGGTTGCTTCAAAAATCAAGCACATTTTTTTTAGAAACACAAGTAGAGACGGACAGACTAACAGATAACCATCCATACTTGACTGAAGCATGACTGAAATGACTTTAGTGTAGAAATTTGAAATTTAAAGTACAACTAGGCAGTGATTGGCCACAGACAATCATATCATTAGCGCTCAGACGCGAAAGTGGGGTCATTCTTCAATAATTGTTCAGTGTTAGACACAGATTTTAAAGTGTGGTGTTTTCCCATATGAAAGACAGTGAATAAATTTAGGGACGCCATACTATAGCCAGCAGCTCAGCTGAGTTTTGCTAGCAATTCTGTGTTATGTATTCATAATCTGGTAAGATTGAAATTATTTCTTTATATATTTTGAATATTGTTTCATGTTCGAGTGATTTGATACTGCCATATCAAAATCTAGCCTTACAAACAAGTAGGGATTTGCTCTAGACCCCCCGCCCAAGTCAGGGTCTAGGGACCAACAAGGTACATAAACTACAGCAAGGATTTATGCAAGATTATATCAAGCGTTTGAAACAGATTACCTATCTTCTTTTAGGGCCGACAACTAATAAATATTTTTCAGAATCTATAGTCTGGGAGGATCTATCTGATGTAAACCCACCATGGTAACTGTGCTGTTTGGTCAGAGAGATCTGACCTGTCTGTATGATGTGGTTGTTGTGTCAGTGTTGTGTCCAGACGTGGGTATAGAATAGATTTTGACACATAGCCCATACTTTGATTGCAGAGCTGTGAGTTTCTATCGACAACAAAGCAGAGTCTATTCGGTGGGTGACTTTACTCGAGTGTATCTGTGCAGTTCTTGTGACAGAGACCACCATTATTGCCCGCCAGCACGGAGAGGTGGGACCGCAAGTTTTCAGCACCAGAGCTACAAAAAGATGAGTGAGCCTCTGGTCTGCTGGACATTCACCAACTATTGGTAGTGACTAATATCCCCATAAAAATTCCCACCATTTTCTGGACATTGTGTAGTCAATATAGACAGGTGTGATGAGGCCACCCAACAGCACAAACAGTAAATATCCTCCCAAAGAGATGACTACTCGAACTTTTTTTAATAAAACTAACTAGTCTAGTACTTAAATAGGTACGCTCTTGCATTTATTATGTAACATTCCATGCATTTTTTTTCATAAATTTTCAATCCTTCTTTTAAAACAAGTTCTGGTCACATAAAACTTGATCCAGAACCAATAAATGTAATATAATTATATCAAAAACTTTATACACGTGAGTTAGTTCAGTGTATTTTAACACTTGTTAATCTTATTAGTCTTCTTAAATGTCTGTGGGTGTATTTATAACTAACACACCACATTACACATCATTACCCTAGACACTTTACGTAGCCACATTCATTAAGAAAAAAAAAAAATTAAGTGTGAGGTCGTAGTGGTAGCAAGAAAGGCCTTCTGATAATTCTCAACTACATTTTATCTCAGGAGCCTTCACAGCTGGCCTCATACAATTTACATGTAGTAATAACACCATCATACAATACCATCAACACCACTACATAAATTGGGGTCTTGTCCAGGGATAATTAGCCAATATTAATATTAAGATCTCCTGGTGGGAGAAATAAAAGTAGGGAAATAAATTGTAAAATTTCCTTTAAAATTAAAAGTGTCCCTGCAGATAAAAGTTGGTGAATCTTCACAGCCAGTAATAATTAATTAGTTAACTGGTTAGTTAGATTATAGTCATAAGAATTACTTAGTGTATTTACTGGTTAGAGATTTAGCTTGTATATTATTATATTGTCTGAAAAGTATGGCTGAGCTAGCAAAGTTTCGATCCGTTGATGTGCTCACGGCGAAGGAGATGGGAATGGATGGTCAAATTTTAATTCAATACGTAACGGCTGAATGTGATAAATATATTGAACGGGAAGAAAGGAGGTTAGCTGAAGAGAAGAGGTTAGAGGCTGATAGAGACATTAAGAGGCTGCAGATTGAGGCAGAAGAAAAAACGACAGCAAAGGGAGGCAGAGGAAAAAAAAAAGGTTGACTGCCGAAAGGGAGGCAGAAGATAGAAGGTTGCAGAGGGAGCACGAATTACGACTAAGGGAGCTGGAATTACAAGGCCAGGCTCCTGAAAATGGTGCCAGCCCTTTTGCCTCAGATGCTACGCCCAGTCTGGGAGCCTCAAACTCAGCTATGGGGTTTCATTTAGACCATTTTGTTGAGAAAGACGATGACATAGAAGGGTACCTAGGACGTTTTGAGTTATTAGCTACTACATATGGGTTAGAGAGAGAGAGGTGGAGTTTAAAGCTATCACAGGGATTGAGGGGTGCTTCTTATGAAGTATTTGCCAAAATGAACAGGGAAGACCAAGACAATTATGACATGTTAAAGCAGGCTTTGTTATTAAGGTACGAGAAGAATGGTGAATTTTATCGTAAGAAATTTAGAAATGCCAAACTGTTGTCTGGGGAGACATACCACCAATTCTCTGCTAGACTAGAAACCTATTTGGAGAAATGGACGGCTCTGGGGAAGACCCAAGATCTTAAAGAAATGATCATGATTGAGCAATTGAGAGAGTCCATGGCTCCAGACATGAGAAAATTTCTCATGGAACAAGGTGCAGAGAAGTTGGGGGGGGAAATTTTAAATGTTGCTGAGAGGTATCAGGCAGCTCAGGCAGAGGTAAGTGGTGCTAAGAAGAAGCACATAGACAATTTTAAAGCTCCACAGCAATTTAATAAATTTGATAATAGAGAGCAGGGAAATAAGGGTAGGACAAATTTTGAGCGGCCAAGAAATGACTATCGCGACAGAAACTCACAGTTCAATGACCAAAAGTTCAATGAAAGAAAACCGTTGAACCAAGGAAAAAGATGGTGCAAATGGTGCAAGAAGGATAACCATAACACCGAATTTTGTAGAAGGAAACCTTCAAACATTGCTGCAATGAAGTCGGGGACGCAAAGATTAAAGGTTAATCCTAAGGGACAACAGGAACCTTATCACCCCCCAGTTTGTGAGGATGTTATTTGTAATGGGGTCACCATAAGGTGCCTTTATGATACAGGTTTGGATTATGATTCAGTTGTGAAGTCTAGCCTAGTGGACCCAAGTCAGTATACCACAGAAACAGTGGAAATACAAGGGGCGACTAAGGACATACCACTCATGACACTTCCCATCGCAAGGATAACGGTGAAAACTCGCTATGTGGAAGGAGAAATCAGAGCAGCAGTGATAGATGAACCAATCTACCCTCTGATATTGGGGTGTAGATACGTCTTCTTGGGGAATCCCGAGAGGGGGAATATTTCATGAAGAATAGATTATTATACAGGAAGACAGGAACTAGATCCACTGGTCACGGACAGTTAGTTCTTCCCAAGAGATATAGGGCAAATTTGATAAGGAGCTTACATGTTGGAAAAGATGGTGACCATGAGAAAGTCGGTACCATCTGCCAAAAGATTGCTCTAAAATACTATTGGCCCGACGTAAATGTCGATGTTGAAAACTTTGTAGAAGCATGTGGCGTATTTCATGAGGGAACACCCACAAAGGGAAAATATGTGCAGGACCTAGAACCGCCACGGGGCAACTTTAGGCCTGAAAGGAAAACTAATTATACACGGGTAGACAAAGTGGAATGGGAGCCCCCTTTTCACACCCAGTCTTCACTTGAATGGATTAACATGGCCGCTATGCGAAGAGTACAAAGAAGAAATTTAACCCAGGATAAGATGACAATCCCTCGGTCAGACTTATATAAACTGGAAGAACAGACAAGAGAGCGAAGATCTCTCATAAACAATCTTAAGTGGGGAGACAAACCCCAGAGAAAAATTGGTAGTGGTCGATTTGTGAGTGATGATTCTAGGGAGAAAAGTCCTCATTATAAAGCTTCTGATGGACGGGACCAGATGAGTTCCATGAAAAATAAGTATGATAAATTAAAGATCCAGATGTAACTCTATTAAGGACCTGGACAGATGAGAAGGCGGAAGAGACTGTTACCTCATCGTATCAATACGTGAACGAACTGACCACTCGTTTGAAAGCTGGATGGAAAATGGCAAATGATAATTTGAAACAAGCCAGGAAGAAACATGCAGCATATTTTAATAGGAAGGCAAAGGACAGGGAACTGGCAGTCGGAGAGAAGGTGCTGCTTTTACTACCCGGAAGCCAGAATAAATTACAAATTGGTTGGCAAGGTCCATATACGGTTCTAGAGAAGGTGTCTAGAACAAACTATAAAATTGACAAAAAGGGGAAGGAAAAAGTTTATCATGTAAACCTGTTAAAGAAGTATCTGGACAGACCACTCCAGGAAAGCACCCCCTTATTGACCTTAGCTATTGCAACCCAGATGCAAAAGGAACCACTCACCTCACATGAATACCCATTACATCCTTGTGAAACCGCAGCACAGGTAAAAGTCAGTAAGCACCTGACTAAAAACCAGAGGGAGAGAGTTCAACAGGTTCTGGAGGAACATACAGATGTATTAACAGATAAACCAGGCCATACAAATTTGCTACAGTATGACATGAAACTGGTAGACTCAAACCCAATCTGTATGAGAGCCTATTCTATTCCGTTCGCGAAGGAGAAGGCATTAAAGGAAGAAATAGATTATTTATTGAAGGAGGGGATTATTTCGCACAGTGAATCATCTTTTAGTTCTAGTGTCGTTTTGTTGAGAAAACCGTCTGGGGAACACAGACTGTGCATAGATTACAGGAAACTGAATGCTGTCACAGAAGGACAAGTGGATCCATTACCAGACACAAAAACAGTTATTTGCCAGACTGAACAAGGCAAAATACTTTTCAAAGGTGGATCTTAGTAAAGGCTATTACCAGATCCCAGTGAAGCCTGAAGTGAGACCTTATTTGGCTTTTAGCACTTCGGATGGACATTATGAATTCAATATGCTACCATTCGGACTGAAAAATGCTCCGAGTGTGTTTTCAAGGATGATGCGAAAATTGTTGGACCCCCTGAATAACCCATGTATCACAAATTTCATGGATGATATTCTCGTCGCCACAGAGACATTTGAAGAACACATTGAAGCTCTGGAGATGTTGTTTGATAGACTTCGGGAGGCGAACTTAACTGCTAGGCCAACAAAATGTTGTATTGGATGCAAAGAGTTGGAATTCTTGGGACAGACTGTATATCAGGGTAATATGACCCCTGATCCTAAGAACTTGGAAAAACTGCAGAGAGCACCTAGGCCGCAAACAAAAAAGGACGTGCGATCATTTGTGTCGTTATGCGGATTTTATCAGAAATACATCAAAAAATTTTAACGCTATTTGTGCTCCTCTGACTGATCTGACTCGCAAGGGACTTCCAGATAAAATTATTTGGACTGCACAATGTGAACTAGCGTTCCAAGAGTTAAAGGAAAAACTCACTAGCAAGCCTATTCTCAAACTGCCTGATTTGACACAGGACTTTGTCTTAAGAACCGATGCAAGTAATGTAGGACTAGGAGGGGCTTTGTTGCAAAGATCATCTTCACCTGATGGGGAACTTAAACCAGTCGCTTATGCAAGCCGCAAATTGAATAAGGCGGAACAAGGATACTCCACAAGCGAAAAAAGAATGTTTAGCATTAATCTGGGCAATAAAGAAGTTTCAAATCTATCTGTATGGTAGGACTTTTGTGGTGGAGACGGATCATCAGCCTCTCGTGTTCTTGTCTCAGGCTAAGCATGAAAACGCAAGATTGCTGAGGTGGTCTTTATTGCTTCAACCGTATCAGTTCAGTATCCAATATATCCCAGGCAAATTGAATGTCGGTGCAGATTTCCTCAGTCGGCACCCCTGTGATCAAAATTAGAGTAGTGGCAGACGTGAGGAGTAATTTTACCTATGTGTATCGCTGGTTTTGGAACTTGCCATAGGCATGTTTTCAAGTGGGGAGATGTGTAGTGAAATTGACCGAGATACAACGGTAAAATACTCCAAAGATAACATTTAAGGATAAAAAACATAATGCGTAAGCTGCTGATGTACATGATCGCCTAGACCGCGGGTCATCACCCTCCATAAAATTGACTTGCTAGACAGGAGGGGAACGGCGGATCAAAAGAAAAAAAAATATGACTGGAAAGGCTAAGGAGACGCAATTGGGGGGGATGGAGGAAAGTAAAAAATTCACGTCCCCCAAATTGACACGAGGTACGGAAATGGACGCTTTTGCGATACTAAGATTTTGATTTGAATTGAGCGGCAGAACGCGGATGGTAGGAAAATTACAAAAATTAAAAAGTAATTTTTTCTTAATATTAATGTTAGGAATATAAAAATTAGCTGGCCGGATGGCCTATTCTGAGCAGTGAACTAATATGTTCTTAATTTTACAAACGGATAGATAATATTGAAGATAATGACAAAAGACAGTGTAGTTCACATCATCGCTAGACTGTGTTGAATCTAAAAGTGTCACAATTTGCACACAAAAACACGACCTTGGGAGCAGGTGTTCAAAGTTACTTATTATGGAGGAGAGGGTTTTTGAGCGGTAGCTGTGTCTAAATATAACTTTTTACGACAAAATTTTAAGGGGAGAGAAAGGTTGCTTCAAAAATCAAGCACATTTTTTTTTAGAAACACAAGTAGAGACGGACAGACTAACAGATAACCATCCATACTTGACTGAAGCATGACTGAAATGACTTTAGTGTAGAAATTTGAAATTTAAAGTACAACTAGGCAGTGATTGGCCACAGACAATCATATCATTAGCGCTCAGACGCGAAAGTGGGGTCATTCTTCAATAATTGTTCAGTGTTAGACACAGATTTTAAAGTGTGGTGTTTTCCCATATGAAAGACAGTGAGTTAAATTTAGGGACGCCATACTATAGCCAGCAGCTCAGCTGAGTTTTGCTAGCAATTCTGTGTTATGTATTCATAATCTGGTAAGATTGAAATTATTTCTTTATATATTTTGAATATTGTTTCATGTTCGAGTGATTTGATACTGCCATATCAAAATCTAGCCTTACAAACAAGTAGGGATTTGCTCTAGACCCCCCGCCCAAGTCAGGGTCTAGGGACCAACAAGGTACATAAACTACAGCAAGGATTATGCAAGATATATCAAGCGTTGAAACAGATTAACCTATCTTCTTTTAGGGCCGACAACTAATAAATATTTTTCAGAATCTATAGTCTGGGAGGATCTATCTGATGTAAACCCACCATGGTAACTGTGCTGTTTGGTCAGAGAGATCTGACCTGTCTGTATGATGTGGTTGTTGTGTCAGTGTGGTGTCCAGACGGGGGTATAGAATAGATTTTGACACATAGCCCATACTTTGATTGCAGAGCTGTGAGTTTCTATCGACAACAAAGCAGAGTCTATTCGGTGGGTGACTTTACTCGAGTGTATCTGTGCAGTTCTTGTGACAGAGACCACCATTATTGCCCGCCAGCACGGAGAGGTGGGACCGCAAGTTTTCAGCACCAGAGCTACAAAAAGATGAGTGAGCCTCTGGTCTGCTGGACATTCACCAACTATTGGTAGTGACTAATATCCCCGTAAAAATTCCCACCATTTTCTGGACATTGTGTAGTCAATATAGACAGGTGTGATGAGGCCACCCCAACAGCACAAACAGTAAATATCCTCCCAAAGAGATGACTACTCGAACTTTTTTTAATAAAACTAACTAGTCTAGTACTTAAATAGGTACGCTCTTGCATTTATTATGTAACATTCCATGCATTTTTTTTCATAAATTTTCAATCCTTCTTTTAAAACAAGTTCTGGTCACATAAAACTTGATCCAGAACCAATAAATGTAATATAATTATATCAAAAACTTTATACACGTGAGTTAGTTCAGTGTATTTTAACACTTGTTAATCTTATTAGTCTTCTTAAATGTCTGTGGGTGTATTTATAACTAACACACCACATTACACATCATTACCCTAGACACTTTACGTAGCCACATTCATTAAGAAAAAAAATTAAGTGTGAGGTCGTAGTGGTAGCAAGAAAGGCCTTCTGATAATTCTCAACTACATTTTATCTCAGGAGCCTTCACAGCTGGCCTCATACAAGTTACATGTAGTAATAACACCATCATACAATACCATCAACACCACTACAAAGCCACCTCGTCGCTTGTTACCCGCCGGTTTTCCCGTATCACTCGTTCCACTGCAGCGATAGCGTCAGATGTAGTCGCAGTGTGAGGCCGGCCGGAGCGAGCTGCATCAGTTACAGTTGACACCCCACTTTTAAACTTCCTGTGCCACTCATAAACCTGCTGAAGACGACACACAAGCGTCCCCATACTGCCTCTTCATCCTCCGATGAATGTCTGCTGGTTTTTCACCCTCACTAACCAAAAAACGGATAACTGCACGCTGCTCTTCTCTCGCGCATGCTTCCAAGGGGCGGCCATCTTGGCTATGGCTTGCTGAAGTCATACTTCCCATCAGGACGACGGACCTGCGCGCACTGGTACCTCATGCGGGAGGGATTAAACTGAGGTTTAATGAGGATTACTGAATATTTTCACGATCATCATTATCATCATCTGCTTTTTCGCTTACTTTAGAGCATAGATCCGCCAAGGCTGAGGACGCTCTTGATGCGGCTTGCGTCACAGCACATGCTTTTGCAGCCATAGT
Organism: Oreohelix idahoensis; assembly: GCA_024509875.1. Taxonomy (NCBI): domain Eukaryota; kingdom Metazoa; phylum Mollusca; class Gastropoda; order Stylommatophora; family Oreohelicidae; genus Oreohelix; species Oreohelix idahoensis. The sequence goes on from JAMPIV010006597.1 coordinate 55,704, forward strand.
TTCTGTAACAATTTGTTTTACATGCTGAGGTTGCCAGTACCGTGCATAATCTCATACTTTTCGCATCTTACGACATGCTTGAGGGAACAGCAGTCATATTTGTTTATTTCTGTTCTCAGAGACCCCCATGTACCTACACAAGGCAAACAATTCTCTCATATCGTTTCTATGATCTTCCATAAACATTTCAATTCTTAGCCAGACCTTGAAGGAGAGGGGACGGGAGGAGGAATGTTTATTTCTTTATAACGACTGACAAAATCCTGGTTTTTTTAATGTTTACCGTCTGTGTTTGTAAAATTGACATATCATTTCTATTTCTAGTCTCTTCTGATATGAGGCAACAGAAGAAAAGTATTAATAGTCTTTTTTCCTTACACGTAAAATCTTCAGATAAACAATTTTATGTTAATTCTTCCTCACACACGTTTCCGAACTCTCTCTCTCTCTCTCTCTCTCTCTCTCTCTCTCTCTCTCTCTCTCTCTCTCTCTCTCTCTCTCTCTCTCTCTCCCTATATCTCCCTCCGTGTGTGTTTTCTTCTTTTTGTAAAACGTTCTGGCACACAACATCTAGGTCAGGATGTCTTAACCTGTGGTCCACAGAGTCTGTAAATAAATTCTCGGAGGTCTGTGTACATAACCTAAAATTTTAAATGTATAATATATACATTTACCTCCAAGAACGGATCCATATAGACAAAACAGGTTAGCAAAACAGGTTAAGAAACCTTGGTCTAGATAAACGAATTAAGAGAAGAAATTGTTTTAAAATAGTTTTAATGACGTGTAATTACCGTGATAACAATTGACATTTCATTCATTTTCCTTGCTCTATCTGTCTTTGTTATGTTTTTTTAAATTGTGTATTTAGACAGGTTATAGAACCAATCCTGACAACGGAAGTGAGTAATGGGACAATTTGTAAACAAGTAGGAAAGGCACTAGAAACCGCAGTGATGTGGTTTTACATAAGAGTGTTAAAACTACCATGGACAGCTAACTAGAGTCATGAGGATGTCCTGAAAGATGGACAGCTAACTAGAGTCATGAGGATGTCCTGAAAGATGCCAATGAGCAAAGGAAGTTTATCCCTCAGGTTATAAGGAAGCAGTCCACTTTCTTAGTGCACGTTATGACAACAAGACAGCTGGAGTATATCGTGACAAGAAGACAGCTGGAGTATATCATGACAAGAAGACAGCTGGAGTATATCGTGACAAGAAGACAGCTGGAGTATATCATGACAACAAGAAAGCTGGAGTATATCGTGACAACAAGAAAGCTGGAGTATATCGTGACAACAAGAAAGCTGGAGTATATCGTGACAACAAGAAAGCTGGAGTATATCGTGACAAGAAGACAGCTGGAGTATATCGTGACAACAAGAAAGCTGGAGTATATCATGACAACAAGAAAGCTGGAGTATATCGTGACAACAAGAAAGCTGGAGTATATCGTGACAACAAGAAAGCTGGAGTATATCGTGACAACAAGAAAGCTGGAGTATATCGTGACAACAAGAAAGCTGGAGTATATCGTGACAACAAGAAAGCTGGAGTATATCTGGAGTATATCGTGACAACAAGAAAGCTGGAGTATATCGTGACAACAAGAAAGCTGGAGTATATCATGACAACAAGAAAGCTGGAGTATATCGTGACAACAAGACAGCTGGAGTATATCATGACAACAAGACAGCTGGAGTATATCATGACAACAAGACAGCTGGAGTATATCATGACAACAAGAAAGTTGGAGTATATCGTGACAACAAGAAAGCTGGAGTATATCATGACAACAAGACAGCTGGAGTATAACGAAACAACAAGACAGCGGGAGGATATCATGACAACAAGACATGGTGAGCAGTATATCATGACAACAAGAAAGCTGGAGTATATCGTGACAACAAGAAAGCTGGAGTATATCGTGACAACAAGAAAGCTGGAGTATATCGTGACAACAAGAAAGCTGGAGTATATCGTGACAACAAGACAGCTGGAGTATATCGTGACAACAAGACAGCTGGAGTATATCGTGACAACAAGACAGCTGGAGTATATCATGACAACAAGACAGCTGGAGTATATCGTGACAACAAGAAAGCTGGAGTATATCATGACAACAAGAAAGCTGGAGTATATCATGACAACAAGACAGCTGGAGTATATCATGACAACAAGACAGCTGGAGTATATCATGACAACAAGACAGCTGGAGTATATCATGACAACAAGAAAGCTGGAGTATATCATGACAACAAGAAAGCTGGAGTATATCATGACAACAAGACAGCTGGAGTATATCGTGACAACAAGACAGCTGGAGTATATCATGACAACAAGACAGCTGGAGTATATCGTGACAACAAGACAGCTGGAGTATAAGTGACAGCTGGAGTATATCATGACAACAAGAAAGCTGGAGTATATCGTGACAACAAGAAAGCTGGAGTATATCGTGACAACAAGAAAGCTGGAGTATATCGTGACAACAAGAAAGCTGGAGTATATCATGACAACAAGACAGCTGGAGTATATCGTGACAACAAGACAGCTGGAGTATATCGTGACAACAAGAAAGCTGGAGTATATCGTGACAACAAGAAAGCTGGAGTATATCGTGACAACAAGAAAGCTGGAGTATATCGTGACAACAAGAAAGCTGGAGTATATCGTGACAACAAGAAAGCTGGAGTATATCATGACAACAAGAAAGCTGGAGTATATCATGACAACAAGACAGCTGGAGTATATCGTGACAACAAGAAAGCTGGAGTATATCGTGACAACAAGAAAGCTGGAGTATATCGTGACAACAAGAAAGCTGGAGTATATCATGACAACAAGACAGCTGGAGTATATCATGACAACAAGAAAGCTGGAGTATATCGTGACAACAAGACAGCTGGAGTATATCATGACAACAAGACAGCTGGAGTATATCATGACAACAAGACAGCTGGAGTATATCGTGACAACAAGAAAGCTGGAGTATATCATGACAACAAGAAAGCTGGAGTATATCATGACAACAAGAAAGCTGGAGTATATCATGACAACAAGAAAGCTGGAGTATATCGTGACAACAAGAAAGCTGGAGTATATCATGACAACAATGACAACAAGAAAGCTGGAGTATATATCTGGAGTGACAACAAGAAAGCTGGAGTATATCATGACAACAAGACAGCTGGAGTATATCATGACAACAAGAAAGCTGGAGTATATCATGACAACAAGAAAGCTGGAGTATATCATGACAACAAGACAGCTGGAGTATATCATGACAACAAGACAGCTGGAGTATATCGTGACAACAAGACAGCTGGAGTATATCATGACAACAAGACAGCTGGAGTATATCATGACAACAAGACAGCTGGAGTATATCATGACAACAAGAAAGCTGGAGTATATCATGACAACAAGAAAGCTGGAGTATATCATGACAACAAGAAAGCTGGAGTATATCGTGACAACAAGAAAGCTGGAGTATATCATGACAACAAGACAGCTGGAGTATATCGTGACAACAAGAAAGCTGGAGTATATCATGACAACAAGACAGCTGGAGTATATCATGACAACAAGACAGCTGGAGTATATCGTGACAACAAGAAAGCTGGAGTATATCATGACAACAAGACAGCTGGAGTATATCGTGACAACAAGACAGCTGGAGTATATCATGACAACAAGACAGCTGGAGTATATCATGACAACAAGAAAGCTGGAGTATATCATGACAACAAGAAAGCTGGAGTATATCGTGACAACAAGAAAGCTGGAGTATATCGTGACAACAAGACAGCTGGAGTATATCGTGACAACAAGACAGCTGGAGTATATCATGACAACAAGACAGCTGGAGTATATCATGACAACAAGAAGGCTGGAGTATATCGTGACAACAAGACAGCTGGAGTATATCATGACAACAAGACAGCTGGAGTATATCATGACAACAAGAAAGCTGGAGTATATCGTGACAACAAGAAAGCTGGAGTATATCATGACAACAAGACAGCTGGAGTATATCGTGACAACAAGAAAGCTGGAGTATATCGTGACAACAAGAAAGCTGGAGTATATCGTGACAACAAGAAAGCTGGAGTATATCATGACAACAGGAAAGCTGGAGTATATCATGACAACAAGAAAGTATATCATGACAACAAGAAAGCTGGAGTATATCATGACAACAAGAAAGCTGGAGTATACAACAAGACAGCTGGAGTATATCGTGACAACAAGAAAGCTGGAGTATATCGTGACAACAAGAAAGCTGGAGTATATCATGACAACAAGACAGCTGGAGTATATCGTGACAACAAGACAGCTGGAGTATATCGTGACAACAAGACAGCTGGAGTATATCGTGACAACAAGACAGCTGGAGTATATCGTGACAACAAGACAGCTGGAGTATATCGTGACAACAAGACAGCTGGAGTATATCGTGACAACAAGACAGCTGGAGTATATCGTGACAACAAGAAAGCTGGAGTATATCATGACAACAAGAAAGCTGGAGTATATCGTGACAACAAGAAAGCTGGAGTATATCGTGACAACAAGACAGCTGGAGTATATCGTGACAACAAGACAGCTGGAGTATATCATGACAACAAGACAGCTGGAGTATATCGTGACAACAAGACAGCTGGAGTATATCATGACAACAAGACAGCTGGAGTATATCATGACAACAAGACAGCTGGAGTATATCATGACAACAAGACAGCTGGAGTATATCGTGACAACAAGAAAGCTGGAGTATATCATGACAACAAGAAAGCTGGAGTATATCATGACAACAAGAAAGCTGGAGTATATCGTGACAACAGGAAAGCTGGAGTATATCGTGACAACAGGAAAGCTGGAGTATATCATGACAACAAGAAAGCTGGAGTATATCATGACAACAAGAAAGCTGGAGTATATCATGACAACAAGAAAGCTGGAGTATATCATGACAACAAGAAAGCTGGAGTATATCATGACAACAAGACAGCTGGAGTATATCATGACAACAAGACAGCTGGAGTATATCATGACAACAAGAAAGCTGGAGTATATCATGACAACAAGACAGCTGGAGTATATCGTGACAACAAGAAAGCTGGAGTATATCATGACAACAAGAAAGCTGGAGTATATCGTGACAACAAGAAAGCTGGACTATATCATGACAACAAGAAAGCTGGAGCTGGAGTATATCATGACAACAAGAATGCTGGAGTATATCATGACAAAAGCTGGAGTATATCGTGACAACAAGAAAGCTGGAGTATATCATGACAACAAGAAAGCTGGAGTATATCGTGACAACAAGAAAGCTGGAGTATATCATGACAACAAGAAAGCTGGAGTATATCGTGACAACAAGAAAGCTGGAGTATATCATGACAACAAGAAATCTGGAGTATATCATGACAACAAGAAAGCTGGAGTATATCGTGACAACAAGAAAGCTGGAGTATATCATGACAACAAGAAAGCTGTAGTATATCGTGACAACAAGACAGCTGGAGTATATCATGACAACAAGAAAGCAGGAGTATATCATGACAACAAGAAAGCTGGAGGATATCATGACAACAAGAAAGCTGGAGTATATCGTGACAACAAGAAAGCTGGAGTATATCGTGACAACAAGAAAGCTGGAGTATATCGTGACAACAAGAAAGCTGGAGTATATCATGACAACAAGAAAGCTGGAGTATATCGTGACAACAAGAAAGCTGGAGTATATCGTGACAACAAGAAAGCTGGAGTATATCGTGACAACAAGACAGCTGGATTATATCGTTACAACAAGACAGCTGGAGTATATCGTGACAACAAGACAGCTGGAGTATATCGTGACAACAAGACAGCTGGAGTATATCGTGACAACAAGAAAGCTGGAGTATATCATGACAACAAGAAAGCTGGAGTATATCGTGTCAACAAGAAAGCTGGAGTATATCGTGACAACAAGACAGCTGGAGTATATCGTGACAACAAGACAGCTAGAGTATATCGTGACAACAAGACAGCTGGAGTATATCATGACAACAAGAAAGCTGGAGTATATCGTGTGAACGGGGGTTTGGTTTTAGACAAGTAAGTGAGTGAAGATAAATGGTTTGGAAAAAATGAATAGAGTTGTTAAAAGACTGTTCGTCTTTGTTGAAGGGAAGTGATATGTGTGGAGGAGTGCTTTAATCAAAGGGAGGAAACACCGTGGTTTCCACTTGGAAGATGTAGTAGTTATTTTAGAGTTAAGCATATTAAGGGGCTGGACTACAGTGAAAACTAACTTTTGTTCTAATAACATTTTAAAACTTTTTATGTGCTCAATAGACACAGTGTATGTCCATGAACCAAATTCTACAGTTTATTTTGTTAAAAAACATGTGGTTACCATGGTAACCAAAAAAAACATCCGCCATTTGGGATTTTCACAAATTTTCGAGAGCTAAAAACTCATGTTTCCCATTGACCAAACTTTATCAAATTGCTCACACATGTTGTGACTGACAATTAAAACAATTTGTCATAGGTCTTTTTTGATAAGTTTAAAATTCTATTTTTAATGATTTTTTTTTAAAAATACACTATATTTGTATGAAAAACAATGAAAAAAAAATATTTAAAAAAATATATCAAAGCAAATTACCAAAATATCAAAAAAAGTCCTTGTCAATTTAAAGGTATATATGTGTCCTACATGCATGCCAAATTTCAGACTGATCTATTAGATAGTTTGTAAAAAAATTACATTTTTTGTTAATAAAATGTTAGTTTTGAGAAAAATGCATTTTAGTCACCGAGTGACTTGTCTTGTCCAAAATACTCTATTCTGGGGGGCTGAATGTGTTTAAAATTGTCCAGCACTATATGCTGCACATCCTTCAGCTTCCTGCAGCTCCTCCTCTCGCCTTTATCTTGTCTAATTTTTCTTCTTTCCTTCTACATGGTAACCAAAAAAAAAACATCCGCCATTTTGGATTTTCACCAATTTTCGAGAGCTAAAAACTTATGTTTCCCATTGACCAAACTTTATCAAATTGCACACACATGTTGTGACTGACAATTAAAACAATTTGTCATAGGCTTTTTTTGATAAGTTTAAAATTCTATTTTTAATGATTTTTTTTTAAAATACACTATATTTGTTTGAAAAACAATGAAAAAAAAAGAAAAATGCATTTTAGTCACCGAGTGACTTGTCTTGTCCAAAATACTCTATTCTGGGGGGCTGAATGTGTTTAAAATTGTCCAGCACTATATGCTGCACATCCTTCAGCTTCCTGCAGCTCCTCCTCTCGCCTTTATCTTGTCTAATTTTTCTTCTTTCCTTCTACATGGTAACCAAAAAAAAAATCCGCCATTTTGGATTTTCACCAATTTTCGAGAGCTAAAAACTTATATTTCCCATTGACCAAACTTTATCAAATTGCACACACATATTGTGACTGACAATTAAAACAATTTTACTCATGATTATTTTGATAAGTTTAAAATTCTATTTTTAATGATTTTTAAAAAAAAAGCTATATTTGTATGAACAAATATTTTTAAAAATATTTTTTTTAAATTTATAAAAGAAAATTACCAAAATATCAAAAATGCAGATGTGTTACTTTAAAGATATAGATGTGTACTACTCATGATTATTTTGATAAGTTTAAAATTCTATTTTTAATGATTTAAAAAAAATATATATATTTGTGTGAAAAATTTAAAAAAAAAAATTTTTTTTTTAATTTATAAAAGAAAATTACCAAAATATCAAACATGCAGATGTGTTACTTTAAAGATATAGATGTGTACTACATGCATGCCAAATTTGAGACTCCTCTGTTAGATAGTTTTAGAGAGAAATCGTGCATTTTCGGCACAAATTTGAAAATCATAGCATGGGGGTAGTGCCGACAATATGCTTTTTGACACATCAAATGCATTTTTTATGTTATAAAACCTTGCTCAATCGATTCCTCGATGATTATTTAATAAAATAAGCTCAAAAGTAAAAAATCGATATTTTGTACGTTTTTTTTTTTAAATATTTTTTTTTAAATTTTTCACACAAATATAGTTTTTTATTTTTAAATCATTAAAAATAGAATTTTAAACTTATCAAAATAATCATGAGTAGTACACATCTATATCTTTAAAGTAACACATCTGCATTTTTGATATTTTGGTAATTTTCTTTTATAAATTAAAAAAAAATATTTTTTTAAATATTTTTTCATACAAATATAGCTTTTTTTTTAAATCATTAAAAATAGAATTTTAAACTTATCAAAATAATCATGAGTAAAATTGTTTTAATTGTCAGTCACAACATGTGGGTTCCAATTTGATAAAGTTTGGTCAATGGGAAACAAGATTTTTGCTCTTGAAAATTGGTGAAAAACCCAATATAGCGGTTGTTTTTTTGGTTACCATGGTAGAAGGACAGAAGAAAAATTAGGCAAGACAAAGGTGAGAGGAGGAGCTGCAGGAAGCTGAAGGAGGTGCAGCATATAGTGCTGGACAATTTTAAACACATTCAGCCCCCCCAGAATGGAGTATATTGGACAAGACAAGTCACTCGGTGACTAAAATGCATTTTTCTCAAAACTAACATTTTATTAACAAAAAATTTTATTTTTTTTACAAACTATCTAATAGATCAGTCTGAAATTTGGCATGCATGTAGGACACATATATACCTTTAAACTGACAAGGGCTTTTTTTGATATTTTGATAATTTGCTTTGATATATTTTTTTAATAATATTTGCTATCTTATGTAAATAAAGTTCGACGTTGAATATTTTACTGCTGTCCTCTTGAAATCGATGATCAACTGTTGGTATGAGGAATGTACAGTCTTTTGGGAGAAGGAAGTTTTCTTATTACCATACAACCACTGCTTCTGGTTAGGGCAGTGATCTGAATCGCTATACGAACACTACATCAACACGCACGGCCACAATCGTGACAACAAGAAAGCTGGAGTACATCGTAACAACAAGAAAGCTGGAGTATATCGTGACAACAAGAAAGCTGGAGTATATCGTGACAACAAGAAAGCTGGAGTATATCGTGACAACAAGAAAGCTGGAGTATATCGTGACAACAAGAAAGCTGGAGTATATCGTGACAACAAGAAAGCTGGAGTATATCGTGACAACAAGAAAGCTGGAGTATATCGTGACAACAAGAAAGCTGGAGTATATCGTGACAACAAGAAAGCTGGAGTATATCGTGACAACAAGAAAGCTGGAGTATATCGTGACAACAAGAAAGCTGGAGTATATCGTGACAACAAGACAGCTGGAGTATATCGTGACAACAAGACAGCTGGAGTATATCGTGACAACAAGAAAGCTGGAGTATATCATGACAACAAGAAAGCTGGAGTATATCGTGACAAGAAGAAAGCTGGAGTATATCGTGACAACAAGACAGCTGGAGTATATCGTGACAAGAAGAAAGCTGGAGTATATCGTGACAACAAGACAGCTGGAGTATATCGTGACAACAAGAAAGCTGGAGTATATCGTGACAACAAGAAAGCTGGAGTATATCGTGACAACAAGACAGCTGGAGTATATCGTGACAACAAGAAAGCTGGAGTATATCGTGACAACAAGAAAGCTGGAGTATATCGTGACAACAAGACAGCTGGAGTATATCGTGACAACAAGAAAGCTGGAGTATTTCGTGACAACAAGAAAGCTGGAGTATATCGTGGCAACAAGAAAGTTGGAGTATATCGTGACAACAAGAAAGATTGACGAGAAAAAGAGACTGAGGATGACAAAGAGAAGAAGATACTGGCAGGGAAAGAAGTCAATAACAAAACTGATCAACAGTACAGGAGACAGGAGGTTCTGGAGAGACATGATCACTCAAACCAACAAGAAGAAGGAGAAGAAGACAGGTAGCGGGTATCGCAAGGTTGTCATGGCCGCAGAGACTAAAATCATCATATTTTTAATTGCGCTCCATACGAAGCATAAAGTCACTACTGTAGATAGTCCTCGTGCATGAAGCCTCATCACGTGACGTATTCTCTCCAGAACGATGTCTCCATTACAGCTGCTCTGAACGCATCACGATTTAGGGCAAGTCGACCTGCATCATCCAAGGACATGTTCAGACTGTCTGTGATGTACTGGATCCACCGTCGTCTAGGTCGTCATCTTCCCCTCTTTCCAGGGACCATGCCTTCCATTACTAATTTTTCCAGACTATTCCGTCTTTTTATATGACCGAAAAATTTCAGCTTCCTTATTGCGATGGTATTTAGGAGCCAATGTTCCTGTACGTTTAGTGAGTGCAGTACTTCTCTGTTGGTCTTTTTTTTCTGTCCAGGGTATTCTCAACATCCTTCTGTAGCATTTCATTTCGAATGATGTAATCTTTTTTTGCAGTTGTTTTATTGAGTGTCCATGTCTCGCAGCCGTATGTTGCTACTGGGAATATACATGCTCTGATCAGTTGTAACTTTGTTTCTTTGCTTGTGCCTTGCTATAAGTTTTTCATCTGTATTAGTTTATGTGAGGCAATTGCAAGTATTCTTTTAATTTCTACTGCACAGTCGCCAGAGCTGTTGATGATTGATCCTAAGTATTTAGCATGAAGCGTAAACCAAGCATTCACATGCTTTTGGAAAAGTGGTTTCTTCTGCAAATTATTGTACACGATGAGGATGCCAGCCTAATTTGCAGCCTGATATTAGTCGCCTTGCATGACGTGCGTGAGGGTGCAGTAAGCTTATTCTTTCTTTGTCTCTTCAGAGACCAAGGGGAATTACACGTTAACTCGTGGAGATAGTGAGAAGTAAAATTGTGAATTGAACTAGTGTTAAATATTACATGACTGTTGACATTGTGACAAAACTTCTGTACGCGTTCTTTTGGTGGCTCTCTCACATCTTCAGCCATTCCGGCAGTATCCCTTTTCTTCTTCATTTTTCTCTCCGATTCGCTTATTATTTGGCAATTATTTGCCCTTTCATTCATTATTTTGCTATATGCTGAATCTAGTACGGGAAGTCTCTAACACTCTACTCCCCTACAGACGTATCTGCTTTACACGCAGAATTGTTTACGTTCCGCAAGGTAAATGCGATAATACCAGGTAATTATACCGGTTATACGTTTATCTATTCTCTCAGTCTGACCACCCTTTGAAACGCGTCAGTACAACATTTGACCCCAGGTGAAAAGCAGATGACGGTGTTTACTTCTTTGATCCTTAGCCGCCGACCGTCAAAGCAGTCAGTGGCCATCACGCCTAGTGGCGTCTTGTAGGGCAACAACAAATTGATTCCACTTTGCTCGGTCGGTGGCCATCCTTCGTACAGTGCCCCAACTCTGGTTCGTTCTTTGCATCTCAGCCTCCACAGTCCTCCGCCAGGTTGTTTTTGGTCGGCCTCTCTTTCGTTTTCCTTCAGGGGTCCAAAGTATACAAGACGGTAAAGCGCCCGATCGCTGAATAGAACCAGATTTTTTGTCTGGGGTTGCCGACGACCGTGTCTGTTTGTCTGACAGATTACACAGGTGGTAGATGTGTTTATCCCCTTTGCGGGACCATCCCTGGTGATTATTAAAGATAATCTGTCTGGGTAGACATCTTGGCGGAAGACATTAAGCCAGGCAAAAATTTTCATACATTTGTTTGTGAGAGTGCACAAGATGTCACCGGAAATATTACGTCTTATTATAAAGAAGTCACGCGTTGGAATATTAAATGTAATATTTTAAACATGTGGGGGATGTTCTGAATTTAAACACCCCAATCACGTAGTGCGAAAAGAACTTACGATTGGATTGAAGAGAGAGCCGGAATATACAATGAATCTCATTGGCAAATTTGCCTGGAAGTACAATCTGTGATGTGAACTGGAAACTGAAAATAAAATCTAGCGAACTCAGAGACACAGAACAGACAGCTTCGCAACTTCAAAACGAGCAACTCCCAAAAAGCCAGAAAGAGAAGGATCGGACCTAGAATTCCATACTTATAAGTGACAGATCGAAGTATTTGGGACACTTAAAATCTTAAAAAGTAAGCCCGCCTTTATAAGTACAGAGACTGAAAAACTTGAGGGACCAGGACTTTAAATATCAAGACTGGAAACCTAGGAATTTTATCACCCGTTATCAGAGAAACTTTCCCAGACCAAGTGTATCGCAGAACACCCGTCATAAGAAGGGATTCACAATTTCTCAGACGAAATTGATTCGGGAGCATATGCACCGAAATTGCTCGTGTTCATCCGAAACCTGTGCGAGAAGATTGTGTATAACCCAAAATCTTGGGGAAAGTTATGAACGTTTATTTTACAAATGTGAATTTGACATGTGTTTCTTGCTTAGTGGTTATATATGAGGCTGGCAACCTCAACATACGAAAATAGTATATTCATAAACCACTACAGCAAGCGCTGGTGATTGTTTCTGGCTAGTCGTGCGGGAAACCCAATGTAGCGTAAGGTTTTTATTGTATGAAGATATTGTTTAGAGAAGAAATAGAATTCTCTCCAGAATGTATGAAGTCCCAGTGTCAGAGAAGAGCACTGGTATCACGAGTGAGCTACGGCTGCGAATACTCTGAGCTAGACAATAGTTTAAGGTTTCAGAAATATACTTTGCCACCTTAGCTGTAGTAACCCATGTGATATTACAATAAAATTAGAAAAAGTAACCCAACTTAAACAGTTAAAAATTTAACAAGTCACTTGAGTACAATTTAATAATTTATTATTTACACCTATCTAATTATGTAATGAAGGATGAGGGTTGGACGATGGTGATTATGGTTTTGTATATACAGCAAGTTGATAATATAATTATAAGTTTAAACTTAGAGAAAAAGTCCCCATGGGATATTTAAAGTTAATTTAAACCAAAAAAATGTTCTCTCACTATTGTTATATATACTAGTCTGTCTCTTTTATTCTATTCCCTAATTTCTCATCATCTGACAGTTGAATGTCTCATATTTGCCACCGGACTAGTCACTATGTAACTCAGCTTTGAATCAGTACTTGACCAGATATGGGTTGACACATAACACTGTATTCTGAAAGTCACACTTCAGTCCAATCTCTGCAATCAGGGGGAAAAAACTATGAAACACTTCAACCTCTGGGCTCCTGTCATGGTTAGGTAGCAGGATCGAAGGTCCACTTGACTTCAGGGTTTTTGAAATTTGACTATAGAACCTGGAAGAAGGAGTATCAAGTGGCTAGGCAATGTCATGGAGATTTATTACATTCTATTGTGTGTATGAGATGAGGGTGTCATCAGATGTCTGCATGTATGATAAATGATACATGGCCTTGTATGATTTAGATATAGTGAGACAGACTGGTGTCTACTGCAAATCATTGTCTCAAATATAATAATACATGATTAATCAAAGCAATATGAATATATGGACACGATGCAACCTTTGCCTTTTCTCACATGCATGCCAAGTCAGTACTGGTCTTAGCTGGTAGGTTATAGACCCAGACAAAACCAGAATGATTATATTTAGCCCTGACAAGGACTGTGGTGGTTATAATTTAGGTTTTGCAATCTTCAGCAATCATATCCACACATACAATATGTCCGATACATTCACAACACACTAAAATCTGAAATAAAATTGATATTATTCTCATAAATGTCGATAGTAAACCTACACACCCTCTAAGATCGATTCCAAGCTCTTATGAAGACTGTACTTTGTGAAGAATGTCCGCCCTTCATGCAGTGGTAACTGACGTAGTATAGACAGCACTCTACTTTGTCTTCTGGCTGGGTTTTTTTTAGTTGTGTATATTTTGAACTGAGCATTCTCGCCTTATATATTGTGAGCGCGGGCGTCTCGTGGAGCAGCAAGGTTTGGTCCCTTTCAAGCTCTGAAGATTTCTCTCATTTAGGGTATTATGTGCAACTGTCCCAGCCATCGTTCCAATACACACTCAATCAAGTTTATCCATCACGTTGTCTTGTATTTCCTTTATCTTCTCCTACTGGAAGCTTCCTTTTCATATACCTAAACTTACAATCGGGTATGGCATGTATTTACTACGAATTTATAAACTTAATCACTAGGTTAGACCTGTGATGTGAAAGTCAAATAAAACTGCAAATATCTTAATATATACATACTTCTTCCAACTTTCCTTTAGGATTTCCATTCCTGCATATCCCTTCTGTGAAAATCTATAACCCTATCATAATTCACTTATACATAGTCCCAGTTCCAAAGAAATTCTTTACATAACTTTCAACACTTTGCTTTCGCCATTGTGGATTTTCCCTACCGGCTTCTCTCTGATAACATAAACGAATGCGCATGCATGACCGCTACTATTTTTAGAATGCTTAGTTACACGGTGTTCGTTTTTGTTTACATACAGTTCAAGGCTCTTGCCGAAACCATCACAAGTTATTCTTTCTCTGTTCGTTCTATCAGTCCATTAACTAAGCGTGTTTTTGCACACTTTGCTACATAGGCCCCATCTTTTTTAAATTGTTATGTGTACAATTTATTTTTGTAAACACACGCTGAAGTTATACCTCTCCTTTCTTTCCTTCCACAGCAATTGGGTGTCGAGTTAAAAAGTCTGCTCCCACATTTTCTTTTCCAGGAATGTACTTTACTGTAAACGAGTAAGGAGCTAGAAGAAGACTCCACCTTAACAATCTGGAGTTTATCTTTTTGGACACTGCCAGAAACGTTAAAGGCTGGTGATCGCTTTCAACCATGAAATATTTCCCGTAAAGATAAGGGGAAAATTTGTCGATGGCCCAGACTAAAGAAAGACATTCTCGCTTTATCGTCGAATAATTCAATTCTGCTGAATTTAGCTTTCGACTGGCATAAGCCACTGGTAGTAATTCTTCTGGCTGGGTTTTTGACTTTTGTAATAGGGTCGTCCCTATTCCCACATTGCTTGCGTCCGTTCTTAACACAAATTCTTGTGTGATATCGGGCAGGGTAAGGATGGGTTTGCTGGTGAGTTTTTCTTTTAGCTCGGTGTAAGCTTTCTCACACACAGCGTTCCACTCGATCCTATCAGGCTGTCCTTAATAGCACTACGCTTGAACTGTAGGGAGATTCACACTTGAAATAATTTTCTCTTTCAAGAGATAGTCAATCTCTTCCTTGAGAGCATGTGCTTGCTATTGTTCACTCCATGTCCGCAACAATGCTTCCAGTGGACCGTGTATGCGGCCGGCAAAACAACAACGTTGCCAGACTCACACCTATTTCTATGTAAGGGGCAGTATACCGAAGTGGGGCCTGTATCCATCAATTGTCTAATACAGCCATGGTTCCTACCTCCTTTGGTTCTGGTTTGTTTCCGCAGCTTTTTTAATACTTGTTGCTGGCTAACCAATTTTTCCAGATGATCCAGGCCATGGTGTTCCGAACAATATCTAGTCGGGGTGGGATGTCTTTCGTCTCCTCTCTGTACAATACGGAGAGTTGCCATGGTTACTGGTGTAACAGTAGACTTGTGATTGTGTTTTCTCATCATCACTGCATCTACCTGTTGTTTTTTCGTATGTGCTTTCTTAGTGGGCCTACGTCCGCAACAGTGCGTCCATGGTCCTGTAACTTTTCTACACTTCTGATTGAGGTTACTTGGTTACATTCTGAACATAATTTCATATACCATCTTATGTCTTCACTTATTCCTGGCCAGTAATATTGCAATGCTATATTTTGACCAGTGGCACCTTTTCCTCTGTGACCACTGCCTGATGTAGCATGCTCTTGCTCCATAATTTCCTCCCTGTAGAATTTTGGCACTACCAGATGTCCATGCCCTTTAGGTCCTATTCCAGCTTGTCTGTAGAGTAGGCCATTTTCCATATAGTAGTCTCCTTTCTCTGGAGGGTTATGGGCCATTGGCAATTTGTCAAAACAAGGCTTCAATGTGCTCTCAGCAGTTTGCGCCTTTCTCATCTTTATACGATGAATGTTTATTGGATTTCCCTCCTCCTTTTTGGTGCTCGACCTGGTATGGTTTGCTGCCATGACAACAGGTTTTATTGGGTCACCCAAAAAGACATATTTACATCCTATTACCAGCGGGTATAAAGGATCATCACTCACTGCTGCTCTTATCACTCCTTACACATAGCGAGTTCTCACGTTGATCCTTGCTATGGGAAGTGTCATGGTGCGGTTCCCTGCATTGCCCCTTGTATGTCCACTGTTTCTGTGGTAAGTTGATCAGGTTGTACTAGGGTTGCACTCACGACTAAGTCGAATTCCAATCCTGAATCATATAAGCACTGAATTTTAGTGCCATTACATGTCACTTCCTCACAGACAGGGGGATGATGGAGGCCATTCTGACTAACTGCCAGTTCCTTCCTTCCCTTGTTCCCTTTTGTAAGACATGCAGCGTGATAAGGATGGTTGTTCCTTCTGCAGTTTGCAGTATTGTGGTTACTCATTTGGCAAGTTTTACACCACTTTCATTCCTTCCTTGAAGGGTTATTGTCTGATCCTATCGGGTTCTTATCTTTATTATCATATCTTGGTTTGTACTTAGCTGTATTGTCTTTTTGTTCAAACTTGGTCGGGCTTTGGTTTGGTTTAAAACTTTCCCCCTGTTTCCTCTTATTCACTTGAGACATGGGATGAGCCAGTTTATGACTTTTTGCATAGATTATTATTTCCTCTAATCTCTCTCTCTTATGTTCTACTAGAAAGGTCTTTGTCTCAGGAGACATGGACTCCAGGAGTTGTTCTATTAAAATCATCTCCTTTATCCCTTCAAAATCCTGAGTAAAATTTCCTAACTGGCACCACCTCAGCTAGTACATCTCTAACCTTGCTGAAAACTACTGATATGTCTCTCCTGCTAGAAGTTCAGCAGTTCTAAATCTTCTTCTATAAGCTTCTGCATTTTGTTCATACCTAACCAACAATGCTTGTTTTAAGGCTTCATAACTGTTCTGATCTTCTCTTGGAAGTTTTAAGAACACATTATAAGCTACTCCTCTCAATCCTTGTGACAACTTCAAATTCCACTTCTCTTTTTCCAAGCCATATGTAGTGGCCAATCGCTCATACCTGTCAAAGTAATCTTCTATTCCTTCGTCGTTTTCAACAAATGGGTCCAAATGAAAGTTCATGGCTCCATTTGAAGTACTTTGGCTGGAACTTTTCTCAGAGTGAGATGAGCTGCTCCCAACACTATTAGCCGTTCCCTGGAGTTCAAGTTCTTTTAAACTCAGCTCATGAGCTCTTTGCAACTTCCTTTCTTCAGCTTCTAATTTCTTTGCCTCAGCTTCCATTGCATACTTCTTAGCTTCTGCTTCCAACATTAGTCTCTTTTCTTCTCTTTCCGCCTCTACTTCCCGTCTTTTTGGCTTCTCTTTCCGCCTCTACTTCCCGTCTTTTGTCTTCTCTTTAAGTTTCCAGTCTTTTGTCTTCTCTTTCAGCTTCCAATCTTTTGTTTTCTCTATCCAAATATTTGTCCACTTCCGTTGCGACATACTGGATAAGAGCATCACCTGTCAATCCTACGTCCTTTCCCTCCTGCATGATCGCAGATCGAAACTTCACCAAATCAGCCATGACTATATGTAAGAGGGTATCTAGTTTTACCTTTTACCAAGTTATCTTAATTAAATTTAATTAACTAATTGAACAAATTCAATTCTAAGTAACTATGTGAGCTCAACTGTTCCTAAGTACTCAGTAGTACTTTTCCTATATAAACAAAATTTCAATTTTAGAATTTAATTCAAAAAATTTACTTTACAAACTACTTGTGGCACTAGACAGACTAGAGATAGTTGAAATATGTAGAATATGGCTCAGGATAAACAAGAATATCCCGCGAACGAGCCCCCAGTGTAGCGTAAGGTTTTTCTTGTATGAAGATATTGTTTAGAGAAGAAATAGAATTCTTTCCAGAATGTATGAAGTCCCAGTGTCAGAGAGGAGCACTGGTATCACAAGTGAGCTACGGCTGCGAATACTCTGAGCTAGACAATAGTTTAAGGCTTCAGAAATATACTTTGCCACCTTAGCTGTAGTAACCCATGTGATATTACAATAAAATTAGAAAAAGTACCCAACTTAAACAGTTAAAAATTTAACAAGTCACTTGAGTACAATTTCATAATTTATTATTTACACCTTTCTAATTATGTAATGAAGGATGAGGGTAGGACGATGGTGATTATGGTTTTGTATATACAGCAAGTTGATAATATAATTATAAGTTTAAACTTAGAGAAAAAGTCCCCATGGGATCTTTAAAGTTAATTTAAACCAAAAAATGTTCTCTCGCTGTTGTTATATATACTAGTCTGTCTCTTTTATTCTATTCCCTAATTTCTCATCATCTGACAGTTGAATGTCTCACATTTGCCACCGGAATAGTCACTATGTAACTCAGCTTTGAATCAGCACTTGACCAGATATGGGTTGACACATAACACTGTATTCTGAATGTCACACTTCAGTCCAATCCCAGCAATCAGGGGGAAAAAAGCTATGAAACATTTCAACCTCTGGGCTCCTGTCATGGTTAGGCAGCAGGATCGAAGGTCCACTTGACTTCAGGGTTTTTGAACTTTGACTATAGAACCTGGAAGAAGGAGTATCAAGTGGCTAGGCAATGTCATGGAGATTTATTACATCCTATTGTGTGTATGAGATGAGGGTGTCATCAGATGTCTGCATGTATGATAAATGATACATGGCCTTGTATGATTTAGATATAGTGAGACAGACTGGTGTCTACTGCAAAACATTGTCTCAAATATAATAATACATGAATAATCAAAGCAATATGAATATTTGGACACGATGCAACCTTTGCCTTCTCTCATCTACATGCAAAGTCAGTACTGGTCTTGCTGGTAGGTTATAGACCCAGACAAAACCAGAATAGTTATATTTAGCCCTGACAAGGACTGTGGTGATTATAATTTGAGTTTTCCAATCTTCAGCAATCATATCCACACAAACAATATGTCCGATACATTCACAACACACTAAAATCTGAAATAAAATTGATATTATTCTCATAAATGTCGATAGTAAACCTACACACCCTCTAAGATCGATTCCAAGCTCTTATGAAGACTGTACTTTGTGAAGAATGTCCGCCCTTCATGCAGTGGTAACTGACGTAGTATAGACAGCACTCTACTTTGTCTTCTGGCTGGGTTTTTTTAGTTGTGTATATTTTGAACTGTGCGTTCTCGCCTTATATATTGTGAGCGCGGGCGTCTCGGGGAGCAGCAAGGTTTGGTCCTTTTCAAGCACTATGATTTCTCTCACTTAGGGTTTTATGTGCAACTGTCCCAGCCATCGTTCCAATACACACTCAACCAATTTTATCCGTCACGTTGTCTTATATTTCCTTTATCTTCCCCTACTGGAAGCTTCCTTTTCATATACCTAAACTTACAATCGGGTATGGCATGTATTTACTACTAATTTATAAGGTTTATCACTAGGCTAGACCTGTGATGTGAAAGTCAAATAAAACTGCAAATATCTTAGTATATACATACTTCTTCGAACTTTCCTTTAGCATTTCCATTCCTGCATATCCCTTCTGTGAAAATCTATAACCCTATCATAATTCACTTATACATAGTCCCAGTTCCAAAGAAATTCTTTACCTAACTTTCAACACTCATCTTTTGCCATTGTGGATTTTCCCTACCGGCTTCTCTCTGATAACATAAACGAATGCGCATGCATGACCGCTACTATTTTTAGAATGCTTAGTTACACGGTGTTCGTTTTTGTTTACATACAGTTCAAGGCTCTTGCCGAAACCATCACAAGTTATTCTTTCTCTGTTCGTTCTATCAGTCCATTAACTAAGCGTGTTTTTGCACACTTTGCTACACCCAACAGCAGAGGTGACCCAACACTCCGACTGGAGCAGCGATGAGTGATGATTACATCACATGTGCCTCAAGTGTATCATATCATTTAGTTATAAGTTAGTTAATGTTAGTTCAGGAAGAAATCATTATTCGCGCTGACCAGACACATTTTCCCACTTAATACCCAGAGGAATAGTGGTGGTTTCTATTCATCTTTCCTGAGCTACACTTTGTATACTCAAGAATTTAAATCTTCCGAGAGATTAACATTGGTGGGTGGACAACGAGAAGATGCACCTGTTAAGCTTCCAACTTAGTGTACTTAGCAGAGGCATTCTTTATCTATTTTTCCAAAAGTTCGTGGTACAAGACTACTTGTGGTTACAAGCTATCAGACGGTTCGAAGTACTGAAGTTACTACGCCACTCGTGTGAGAGAAGTACACTCATCACCAAGAAGTGACGAAAACCACGGTGACAGGACTCACCTAGAGTTAAGTTTTCTTGTTAAAAAGGCGAAAGCAACGGATTCTTTGATAAATCCTCACCTACGTGTCAGTGACAAAAACCTGTATTTACTGCGAAATTTCACCAATCTTTCCATATTTATTTTAACTGTTAAAGACTAATTCATTATTAAAATTGTTACATGTTGTTTTGAAACTAAACAATCATAGTCGCTTCAGTTTTTATATGTATGAAAACAAACGTATGAGCCAGAATAGTTATATATTTACATCTAAACAGAGCTGTACCATTATAAGAGGAATTCGCTGAATTAACTCGGCTGTGGGCTTGACCGGGCTAAAAACTATTTGTCACGGATTGCCTCCCCTTGCTTTGCAGTAGTGGTCCACGAATGGTCACAACGCAAGCGTATCTAAAAGTAGGTCGTCCAAGGTATCTATATTCGCGCAAGATTACTCTTGGCAAAGATGTAGATAGAAGATGAATGGCGCTTATACTGTAGGGGAGCCTTCACAAGACATTCCCAGAAGTCAAGAACAAACGCTGCTTAGGGCTGAGCAAATTTGTTAACTTATTAACTGGTCCGTCGCCTTTTGTGAAGGGTTTATGCAAGGGTTCTGGCCCGTTCAAGCCCCCAGTTGGAGTAATCCAACGAATGCACTCTTATAAGTAATGGCTCTATATTTATATATGTATTTATCAAGAAAGACTGTCTCATACGTTTGCTTTTGTACATATAAACTGAATCAACAATTATTGTTTAGTTTAAAATAACATACAACAAATTTAATAGTCAATTAATTCAACAAGTTAAAATAAGGATTAAATGGGGTGAAAGTTATATTAAAATTTTCATCCTAGAGGTTTGGTCGGGGCGTTATAAATGTCTTTGATTTTCGCTGTAACCTGTTACACAAAAACTTAGCTCCAGATGAGTCCCGCAGCTGTGGTTTCCGTCACTTCTTTTGGTGATGAGTACACTTCTCCACATAACTCGTCCACTGTAGGCGGTTAGTGTTGATACTCTTCTCTCACACTAGTGGCGTAGGCACTTCAGTACTTAAGTCTGATGGCATGTAAGTACTTAAGTCTGATGGCTTGTAACCACGAACTGTGACAAATAGAAAGAAACAAATGCCTTCTGCTGAGTACATCTGTTCTCCGCAAACTAACAGGTCCATTGTCATGCGCTCCACCCACCAATGTTAACCTCTCAGAAGAATTAAATCCCCGAGCACACAATGTAACTCAGGGCATATGATGAAAATTCACCAATATCCTTCTGGGTGTCAACTAGGAAATTGCGTCTGGAGTGCGTGAATAATGATCTGCCTGAATTACAATTAAAACAGGTACATAAATCTCACAAGATAGTACGTTACACCTTAGGCACATGTGATGTAATCATCACTCATTACTCGTCGCTACTCCCGTTGGAGTCTGGGGTCGCTCTGCTGTCGAGTTTCCCGCACGACTAGTCAGAAACAATCATCAGCTCTTGTAGTAGTGGTTCATGCATATACTATTTTCGTATGGTAAGTTTGCTAGCCTCATATACAGGATGTCCGAAAAGTTACTGTGCACTTGAGAATACGGCAGACTAGAGTAGCGGTTTTGATGTGAGAGTTGTCCGTTCTAGCAATCACCACCCACATTCAACAGATCCCACTGACAACCCTGCAGAAGGTCTTCGACAATATGAAGAAGCGTGTTCAGACATGTCTTGAGACCCATGGTGGACATTTCCAACATCTGCTGTAGAAGAAACTACAAGGTACTTTACTGCACAGTAACATTTAGGACACCCTGTATATACACTGAGCAAGAAAACATGTTAAATTCACGGTTGTAATAGAAATGTTTGCACTACCCCAAATAATGGGTATACACAATCTCCTGCACAGATTGGAATGGACACATCCCTTTAGTTAGATGCTGTTCGAATCACTTTGGTCTGGGAAATTAGAGTTAATTCCTCTGACGACGAGTGTCTCTGCGAAATCACTACCTGGGAAAACTTGAGTTAAAGTCCTCTTATTACTGGTTAATCTGATTCCTAGGTTTCCAGTCTTGTTATATTAAAGTCCTCGTCCCTTAAGTTTTCAATCTTGTATTTAAATGTGCGGGTTTACTCTTAAGTTTTCAGAGTTGCCCAAATACGTTGAACTCTCACTTATAAGTTTGGAATACTAAGTCCAATATCTCACTGGCTTCTTTGGAGTTGTTCGCTGTACAATGCGAAGCTGTCTGTGGTTTCTGTGTCTAAGTTTTCACTACATTATATTGTACAGTTTCCAATTCAAATCCATCTGGGTTTCCGCTGAATTTTCAAATCAAATTCATTGCAGACACTGGCGAACCAATCGCTCTCTAGCACTTAGAGGGGTCGGTTTGTTTATCATTACTCATCCCACGCGTAGTTGAAACATATTAAATTTAATATACACGCATGTCCTCTTACAACAGTGATGTCATATCGTTACAAAAAACTTCCGGCCGCTCCTCTGTCCATCAAAATATTGTGACCGTATGTTCCTGACGTAAAGTCTTCCGCCCATCTGTCTACACCGGCAGATTATCTCATTATCGCCTTTATCTGCGTGCCTCCGCCAGACAGATGTCTGGTCAGACAGAGTTGTCTTCTTTCATCTTACGCACAATACAAGCTTGTGTCAACACGATTAGCAGCTTTTCAATGGGGTCAAATATTGGACCGGCACGTTTCCACAGGTGGTCAGACGGATTTAAAGAGATAAGCGGATGACCGGTCTGATGACTGGGTATTGTTACAATAATACCACAATTCAGCTGGCGGAACGTAAACGCGTCTGAGGAGTGGTAAACAATAATATACGAATTACTCCCGTAGCAAATACTGCCATACGGGAGTGGCGTGTTAGAGACTTCACCATGCTATGTCCAGCATAAAGAGTAAAATAGCGAAAATAACGAATGAAAAGGCATGATTTATGACCAAAAAAAGCGATGAGTACGAAAAATGAAGAAAAAGAAAGGATACTGCCAGAGGGCGGAAGGTGTGAGAGATCACACAAAAGAGCATGTTCAGACGTTTTGTCACAGCACTGCTTAAATCCTTCACAAAAGGCGACGGACAGATATAAGTTAAGAATGGTTCAGCCCTATGCAACATTGTTCTTGACTTCTGAATTATCTTGTGAATTCTCCCTTAAGGTAGAAGTGTCATTAACCTTCTATCTACATCTCTACCAAGAGTAATCTTGTGCGAAGGTAAACACCTTTGACTACCCAGTTCAGATACTCTTGAGTTCTGGCCACTGTTGGACCACTACTGCAAAGCAGGGGAGGCAATCCGTGACAGACACGAGTTCACATTGTATTACCGAGGCCAAAAAGGGAGCAAAGAGTAGTAACACTGTAATCTGTCAGGCATGTCGTAAAAATCTGCAAAGGAAGGTTGGGTATGTGGTTGGTTATCCCATCTTGAAGATATTTTAAACCACAAAACCTTCTAGAGATGAGAAGAAGACGCTGGTGATGGATGAGACGTGCGTTGAGGAGATCTGTTAACAGCATTACAAGGCAGTCCTAGATCTGCAATCCTCCAAGATAAGAGAGGCAGAGGTAGACCACACAACACATGGAGAAGAGAACTGGAGACAGAAACAAAAATGATGAGGAAGACATAGACAGAACTTGACGTGATGGCACGTGACAGGAGGACTTGGCATGTTTATGTTGACAGCTTATGCTTCTTGCGGAGCTAAAGTGTGTTGATTGTTGCTTTGGTCGACGTTGTGACAAAACGGGGCGGCCCTATCGATCTTTGTTTCTCTCCGGCAGTATCGGTACATTTGTGGTACTGATTTTTATTATTTGCTCTCAATTGTCGCACTTCTCTTTCTTTCGTCTTTATTTTTCTGCTAATTAGCAGATATTTGATTTTATCAAATCATTCGACACTCCTCTCTGTGATGTCACCTGTTTGTTACCCGGTCATCCTAGCAACTGAGATAAGATAGTCGCCGGCGTGTTTAGATTGAATCGCTGATAAGACGACTCGTTTGGTAACCCAGATGGGCAGACACGGAGTTTTTGCGTACTTATACGACAGATAACGAGATAACTGTCTGTCTGACACACGTGGGCAGACAAGTGTGATATAATCGCTGCCGGGCCGACTTTTTATGACAACATTACTTTCTAATAAAGTAATAAGCATTACAGCTTACACATGTTGTCATGCCAGTTCCCCGATCTGTCTGTAAGTTTGTACACAAAGGCATCAGATGTCCATATATGGTAATACGTGACCTTTGCAGGCACGCACCTTATTTCACGTGGGACTATTTTGAAATCATCACACCCTATCTGCATGATTTGAAATGATTGGATCTATCTGATAAGATTCATAACAACCATGCATGGGAAGATAGGAATATAGTCTGACCATTTCGCAGTTTTATTTCACTGTGAATTTCACGCTCGCCAAGACAACATCAAACCTCGCCAGAGTGAAGACTAGATTCATAATTCCTTTTTTTAACCGGACCTTTTATTGGAGAACCAAATAAGACTTACAAAGCACAGGAAATCTCTACATTTAAATAACGAACACCGGGAGTAGGAAAACTGAAACACACGGATTCAGAGAGGGAATCTATTGCCAAATTAAAGACACACCAGACGCGTGTAAGAGACCGACTCGTCTCTTTTATTCATATGAGCAACAAGTCTGTAGCCAAGATTGGCGTAAGTAGTGCATTTTTCATTCTATGTTTCATTACTAACATGTGAACTAACATATATATATATTACCATGTGCATTTTAACTGATGAGATTCGCTATTGGATATCAACGTCATTTGAAGCTGGCAACCTCGGCGTATAGAATGATGATTCATGAACCACCACTGCACGGGCTGGTGATTGCTTTATTGATAGTTTCGTAAAGAGAACTAAAAGCATAAAGTAGTTCCAGATTCCCTATGGAGCAGGGAGGGAAAGATGAAAGAAATGAAGTACATTCTAAGTATAATACTTACATTTTCAAAGCAGTGTAAATGTCCCTATAAACACAGTCACTTTAAAATTAATGTAAGTATTCAAGCTTAAACCACTGTAAATGTCTATGTGATAATATTCATTTTAAAGTAATGGAAGTTTCAAACTTTTCAATAAGTATAAAACATAAATGAAAAAAAATTCAATTTATATTTTGAACACTTTTCAATCAGTGGAGATGTATATGTAAACAGACTCTATCTGTATTGTTAACCTTTTCATTTATATGTCAAGTAAAGCTAAAGCTATTCAATTTAAATGTAAAGGAAGTTTTATCCCGAGGGATTAAATTTAATTCTCATCGAGGGTAAATTCTGAGTTAATTGGGATGGTGATATGGGAAGATAGGAACCCATAACTATGGGGTAGAAAACGCCATACTCAGAAGAGATTTTCGTTCTACTCTTTACCATAGTTATTGGTGGTACCGGCAGAAAGTACTATCTCTGGAACCAGAAGGGAACCATGGCCTAAGCTTTAAGACGAAGGACGCACGTGGTAGACTCTCCTTGACGTTTCTGGGAAACGAGTTACCCCCGACAACCTTGATCAGAGACGAGCGTGAGCAGAGTACAAAAAACCAACCCATAAGAAGGAGCAGAAACGTCATTGACAGCTAATAACAAATATATGCTGCCACTTGAACTTCTTGTAATATCACACATTCCCTAAAGACTGTGAGGATAACTTTTCTTGATCCATAACTATTCAAATTATTTTCCAACTGTTAAAACCTAAAGTGATTATTAAATTTTGTTATTTGTAATGTTACAAATTTAACTTCGATTTAATCATTTTAAAGTTACTGCATGTTTGTCTCAGTCAAATTACTACACACACTCCAAACAAAGGTATACTAAAATAATAGAAATCCACTGAGTAAATCAGGGGTGGGGGCTTAAACGAGCTGAAAGTAATAAATGCTTAAATCCTTCACAAAAGCGTCGGCATAATTACAGAGTTAACATATTCAGCCAAAGCAGTATTGTTCTCGCTTATTCTGAATATCTTGTGAAGACTCCCTTTGTAATAGAAGTTTCAACACCCTTCTATCTACCTTTCTGCCAAGAGTAATCTTGCGCGAAGGTAGATACCTTTGAAGCCCATATTAGATACTCTTGAGTTTTGGCCACTGTTGGACAACTACAGCAAAGCAGGGGAGGCAATACCGTCACAGACGTAAGTTCACAATATATTACTTTGCCGTGTCAATATGTGTTGTAAATGAAACTTGATGAGTCAGTAGACTTATCTAGTGCGAAGCAATAAAAGCGTAGTTAGGACCTTCTATGTCTGGAATCTTCACTAAGAGGGGATAGTGCTTACGTTTGCTGCAAACTTGGATACGTGAACAGTTGTACACGAATCTTCGTGAGGTGCACTTAGGTATGAGAGGAGAACAGAGATTCTTAAGTTATACTCAACTTAGTTTTATCAAGTCGAGTGTTCACAGGTGGAATCAAGTTGTTTAGATCAGGTAACATTTATTGGTCGTGTAGTTAATTTTAACATGACTTAGCCTATTTGTCAAGACATTTTCAATTGTAACTTTGATATGATTCGTTATATTGCGATGTTGCGATTTTTGTGATTCGTTCGGATGTAAAGTTTATTTACATATTTCATGACGTTTGTTCGCCATGCAAGATGAGTGTCAGCGAAATAAGAGATGAGAAGTAGCTACCGATGGATAGAACGCACACTGAGGATACGTGATGATAGCATAACAAGGCAGTCCTTGTTCTGGGATCGCCAGGGTAGGAGAGGTAGACGATCAAAGAATACATGGAGAAGAAAACTGGAGAAACATATTAAAGTGACGAGCAGGACATGAAAAGACCTTGACCTGATGACACGGGACATGAAGAAGAAAAGTTTGTTGAAGTGAACATGAAGTGGACATGAAGTGGACATGAAGTGGACATGAAGTGGACATGAAGTGGACACGAAGAACAAAAAGGATAACAATTAAGACGTTAGAGACTTTCACAAATGGATAAATTTGTAGAACAGAAGGATCAAAGTGCTATGACAAGATCACTAATGTGGAACTGATGACAAGACAGAACCAGACAAGTGCCAGTGGAACAAGAGATAAGAAGGAATATTCTGACTTATAAACCTGGGAAGGAATAAACATGCATATGTAAATATACAATATCGTCAACATTTTGTATTGACCGACTTAGGCCGCACGTCTCTCCGCAAGTCCTGGCTCCAACTGTTTTTATCAATTTTCTCATTGCCTTTCTATCATATCAAGTCACACTGTAAAGTACACTCCGAATTCATTGACCGTTTCCTCTCAGTAATTCAATTTTTCCTTTTCTGACAATCTCTGTTCCATTTATCCTGTTCCCTCCATTTCCCTCCATCTTTCCTCGTGTATCTGTCTTTACCCCTCTCGCTAATTGTGTTCCTGCGTGTATCGCTTGCTTTCAGTTTCCCTGTATCGTGAGCAGAGCTCATGAATCTCAACAAGGACTATATTGTATTGCGGAGCCAGTATCAAATTTCCCTCTCTGTACGTTCTCCAAGGTTAGCTGATAATGTTGACGTTCACTTAGAACTCTGTACTTTTCTCTGACCTTCTTTCTTTCTTTCTTTTCTGTCTTCTATTCTGTTCTTTTATGTCATCTGTCTGTCTACCCTGTATTTCTTTCTTTCATTCTTTCTGTCTGTCTGTCTGCTATGTTTGTCTGTTGTCTGTCTGTCTACTCTTTCTGTTGTCTGTTTGGTTGCTCTGTCTTTCTCTCTCTGTTGCCTGTCTGTCTGCTCTGTCTGTCTGTCTTTCTTTCTTTCTATTTCTCTTTTTTTCACTCAGTGCGTATAATTTCTGACAAATAAGATACACGGGGCCGGCGCTAGGGTATTTGGCAAACAGCTCATTTGGCGGTCCCAGGTAATTTATAATTAAACACACGCTCACACACACACACACACATATATGCTTACACACATACACTCAAGCACATGAAACATACATTTAAACGTGATAACATACATATATGTATGCAATAATATTTATAATGGTGTAGATGGACCACATAAAATAAAACATTACGAATGTTTTACTTAACACAATTTTTTTTTTCACTGGATTTTATCGCGTCCCAAAATTTAGCGCCATAGGCGACTGTCTAGTTCGCATCCTGGTTAAATCGGCTCGCCAACACACATTGTATACATCTATATAAACTAGCAATAACCCGTCAAACTTGACGAGTTTTTAATTATAGTGTCCTGTTTCCGTTCCCGGATGAGCAGATAGAAGGACATTCTTAGAGTGTTTTTGGTTTCTTTCCATTGTACAGTGTAATCAAACTGTTCATGAACACCGTCATTTGAATGCTTTTCTTTGTTGATTGTAACTATTGTGACGAGTATGAAAATCGAGCATCTCGATCAGTCGCTTTAATCCCGCAGTCACCCCTTTCTCTCT
The DNA here is from genome assembly GCA_024509875.1 of Oreohelix idahoensis. Classification (NCBI taxonomy): domain Eukaryota; kingdom Metazoa; phylum Mollusca; class Gastropoda; order Stylommatophora; family Oreohelicidae; genus Oreohelix; species Oreohelix idahoensis. The sequence goes on from JAMPIV010006597.1 coordinate 84,522, forward strand.
TGTCAAACAACTCATTCCACGTGGGTTTCCCTCGCTCCCTAATTAACATGCAAGTTAAGTACGTGTAAGCCATGCCTCTCTCGCTATCCCCATCACTTTCAGTTAGCCACGCCTATCTGTCTTCTTTTTACGCGCTATCTAAAGCAGATATTTAGATTCATAACTGTCATTCCTTCAAAAGAGGGCGGGCCAGGGGCGCCTGCCGGCTGTCATATTACTTCACGTCCGGCATTTCGCCGAGATCTGAAAAACCTTTGTTGCTGATTAACACCAGGTAACAGAACGGGCGGAGAACCCTGTACACGGGAAAGAAATCTCCACTGAAGCGGCCATCATGTCGGCAACAGTGTGAAAAAAAGCTTTCATTCAGGAATTGACCGTAGAATCTGCCCTAGGTGCGAATTTCCGCATATAGGAGGTAAAATACGGAATTTCTAAATATATAGTCATGCTCATCAAACTCTGTTATCAGTTGCTACAGGATTTCTTGAATGGTCTAGCTCGCATTTTTGAGCCTTATTTTCATTTGGATTTTTTATAATACGTGGAGATTATTTCAGTTTCCTGATTTGCGGTAAATAATAGTATATTAGCATTTAAGTGTTTTAACGTGTTTAAGTTTCATTATATTTCACTGGGATTTTTGTGTTAATTGAAACATATTAAATAAACATATTGCTAATTTCTCCAGCTGTAAACGTAAATTTATTTACTAGCTATTCCCCAGGAAATAGATGTTTAATTAATTAATAAGACGCTAGGTGTTTGATAAACGACGAAGTATAATCATTTTTAATACATCATGTGTAATTTTATAAACGACTAGTGTTCTTATCTCGTGTTAAAAACCGTTAAGATAAACCAGACACTCGTGTGTTTTTTAAAATATATATAATTAAATACCGGAGTGATTTACAGGTCTTACCTAAACGCGTAGAGTGTTAGAATATGATTTCTATTATGATTACATGTTTATCTATTTTCCTAGGCTTGTCATACCCTTGCGAACTAGCGGTTTTACAGTATTAGGGTCTTATGTTCTTAAACATACAGACATTGTTGTGAAGAATCTGTTGTTGTGACCCTGGGCGGTCCACCTTCTCCATCACTGAGAGTGGTCAAAAACTAGAACAATAACTAGAAAATTTAACGTGTAAGTGGACTAGAACTATATACCAGATCGTTATATATATAAATATAAATATAAATATATATATATATATATATATATATACTATAGAGTGTGTGGTGGTGTTGTGTTTATATATATATTTTACCATGTATATGATATAGTATGTATGCGGTGTGTATGTAAATTATATATGTATATGTATATGTATATGTATATGTATATGTATGTATGATATGTATGTTATGTATGTATGTATTATGTAAATGTATTTTATGTATGTATGTATGTATGTAATGTATCATATGTATATATTAACATACACATGTGTGTATGTATGTGTAATGTTTGCATAATGCATGCATGCATGCATGCATTGCATGCATGCATGTGCATTTGTCATGTTATGTATGTGTATTATGCATGCATATATGCATAATATTTTAAAATTGCTGGTATGCATGTAAAAATTTAAATAAGTATGTATAATATATATTATGGTATCCAATATGTTATATATGAGTAGTATTATATATATAATGTATACTTATATATATATATATATATATATATATATATTTTATAAATATATTATATATATCTTTATATGTAATATATATATATCAATATTTTGCTGGTATTTATGTAAGCTGTGGCATGTAATATACATAGTATTATTTTTACACATGTAAAAGATATCTGAACAGTAAATTTTATTACCACGGGATTATCCTTGAAAACATGGCATACATAGGATTACTCATATTTGGTCATACTCACGGCTATTTCCCTCAGAGAACAGCGACGAGAAATAACATTCGTTTCTTGTTTGAATGTATAATTTCATCACGTCAGAGAGTGTCACGGCCATCTGAGGCTAGACCACACTGAAAATGTATGTTATCTCTCTATTAACTCCCACGACGGTGCCCCAGCCACAATAGAAACACTTATCCATAACCAATTACCTGCAGTTGAAAGGAGTAATATCCAGAGGATGTATGTAAAAAAAAAATACATTACGCATCGACCCCATAATTACAGCGACATTCCCGAGAAATAGCATAGTCAGCAAAACCGGATAGTCTGGGGCTGCAATTTGACAACGAATATGACTGAATTAGTATTAGATACCTGTTAGTGATCAATTTAATTCCTTGGAATGTAATGCTGCGGAAAACATTTGATAAGCAAATCTGAAAGTGGCCACTGTTTGTTGTTTGTTGTGAGCGAACGGATAGATAGCTACTTATTTTTTAGATTACCACTAACATACCCATCTTCTTTTGAATATATTTACATCTCACACTAATCATATGGATCTGAGTGTCCCACGGGATAGGTTAAATTAAGGACATATTATGTTTACCCGCCATACAAACAGCACATTGGACTATTCATACCCACTCCCACGTACACTACCCATGATACACTCCCACTAAATTTTTGTGATCTCAAAAGAAGTAACTACCTCTGTTCGGATTTTCCTTTGTTTTCCTTTATAAGAGGGAGGGCTTATTAGATTTTATTTTTATTTTGCCTGTAAACTAAAATTCCTTGATGTAAATGCTTTTCTTGATGTTGTGATATTTCTAGTGAAAATAAACATACTAAACCTTAAGCTATAGGGTTGGTCAAACCCCTGCCCTGCCCGTATATATATGTTATCCATAGTTTTTGTTTTCACGTCTGTACGTATTTCTGTCACCAAATTGTGTGTACGTGAATGTGGTGTAACTTGTACTTTGTACAAGAAGAGAGAGTGCGTCTAATTTTAAATATTGTCGTAAGATAGGCTGGATTAGAGCAATTACTCAATCCAAGACTGTTCTTTCTCTCTTAGACTCCCACCCCCTCGTGAAACAGAAATCTATTTCTTACACCTTCTTCTCACATAGCTATCACTATCACCTCTGCTCGAACGGGACCATAAATATCTCAGACCTATCTTATCAAAAACTACGACAACTATGTTCGGGAGAGTATATATAATGGAAACAATACCATTTTTCAACACGGTTGCATTCCTCAGCTGTGACCAATGTACACACGGCGAGAATTATGCTATTTTAGATTCAATTTAAAAGTTCTTTGATGACAACATTTCGTGTGAAAGTGCGTGGATTGTTTTCAAAGAGTGTTCCCTGATAATTAGTGGTTTTAACAAACATTTTCAAGTTTTCATGATTTGTACATCGGGTGAGGGCTCATGCACATCCATTTTTACGCACTTTTTCTTTGTCGAGCGCTACAAAAAAAAACCAAAGTATTTGTTTTATATAACACCCACGCCGCGCAAATTGCACACGGTGCGTTGCGCACTTTTTTTTCTGGCGCGAGTTACTATTTTGAGTGAGACCGACCGACGTAACATACATCGGTAATTATGTTAGTTGGGATACCTTAAATCATTACCTCTAAGAATAGGCTTTCTCTTCAACTAATTCACAGAAACCTGTCATCAAATTCTCCAAACGTATCCATGGCTCATTTTCAACTACAGTGAAGGACCGAGTCAACGCTTAAACAAATTACAAGTACTTAGCAAGGCTTGGCTTACTCAGGAAAACACTTGGCAGTGCTCTGCTGCTCATCTTTGGAACAATCTTCCACATGACGTAACTAAGCACGCTTTGTCCCTATTCATACAATAGCTGACTGTTCGAATACATCATGAGTGCTGATCCACGTGTCCTGCTCTCCCCCCCCCCCCCCATTTTCTTTCACCCCCGAAATCCCAAAACTGTGAACCAATGTACACACGCTGATTATATTTCCAAATCATTGCACGTTTCTCCGTTTTATGTTACATAGTTACTTGGGGTGCCGTGACAATAACCATTGCCCACGATGAACTTTTAATGGGGTGCTGAGTTGCCTAGTGTGTTTAGTGGCGGATTCATTCCTGTTGCAAGACGATGGCGCCGTTCGGACCTTTCTGGGTTCGATTTCCCGGTAAACATATCACTTGTATTACTTTTCTATTATTTAGGTTTATTCTTTCTTATGTCACCCGAGTGCCTGCAAAATACCCATTTATATTTATTATTTACTAGCACATGTAGGTCACAGAGTGGGTTTGAAAATACCCAGGGAAAAAAAACTGAGATAATGAGAATAAATGCAGGAAACTTTAACAATATTGCATTTAAAGAAATGCCACTAAAAGATGTAGAATTATACACGCACCTTGGCAGCAATACATTCATGCTGGAGGGACAAAAAGACAATGATATCAAAATAAGACTACCAACGGCTAGGGGAAATTCCATTCAATTGGGAAAGATATGGAGATCAAAAGAAATCAAATCCAAAACAAAGATCGCAATCCTCAGTTCAAATGTCAAGTTAGTTCTATTGTATGGCTGTGAAACATGGGAAACAAAAACAACCAAAATGATACAGACTTTCATAAATGTGTGCTTGCGTAGAACAGGAATAGAAGTGGTATGACATGATCCCTAATTACCTGATGACAAGAACCAGACAAGTGCCAGTGGAATAAGAGATGACAAGAACTAGACAAGTGCCAGTGGAATAAGAGATGACAAGAACCAGACAAGTGCCAGTGGAATAAGAGATGACAAGAACCAGACAAATGCCAGTGGAATAAGAGATGACAAGAATCAGACAAGTGCCAGTGGAATAAGAGATGACAAGAACCAAACAAGTGCCAGTGGAATAAGAGATGAGAAGAAGATGCTGGTGATGGATAGGACACACGTAGAGGAAACCTGTTGATAGTATTACCAGACAGTCCGTGTTCTGGAATCCACAGGGTAAAAGAGGTAGATGGAGAACAATGTAATCATGGAGAAGAGAACTGGAGACAGACATGAAGAGGATGAAGAAGACATGGAAGGCACAAGACAGGAAGACATGTTTGTTGAAGGCCTATGCTCCTTGGGGAGCTTAAAGGTGACGAAGAAGAAGATGTAGGATTTGATTATGATTGTTGCACCTTTCAACACATTTGATTTCTTGATTATACCTAGGTACTGTAAATATGAGTATATGTGACAGATGAAAATTGAAGCTACACTTTAATCTCACCGGTACCCCTCATTTTGTTGAAATCAAAATCGCCAACGTGGGTTCCACGTGCTTCCCTAATTAGCATGTCCAAGTGAGCGCGCTGTAAGCCATGTCATTCGCCCTCTGTCTTAATTTTAATTTAGCCACGCCTACGGTCTTCTCTCACGAGCCATTATAATTAGCAATCTCTGGATCTCTTACTGTCATTCCTTCAAAGAGGCGGGCCAGAGGCGGCACCGGCGGTCAGTTATCGACGTCTTTTGTAGTCACTAAGAGAGAGCGAGTTCTGTAACACCTCTGATTAACACCAGAACGAGAACCGTCTACGCGGGGAAGAAATCTCTGCAGGAACGGCGGAGCCTGGCGGCGAAGTTGTGAAAAATAGCTTTGATTCACGGTTCGACCGCAAAAGTTCCCGAGAATCAGGCAGAGATGAAAAATCTCGCATGTAGCTAACGATTTCTATTCATTTAATATATATAGGCATCTCTTAAAAATTCAGTTATCAATAGCGCCAGAGATTTGAAGAAAGTACCTAGCTCATATATGAGAGCCAAACAAGAATTTTGGATTTCTTTTATACGTGGAGATTAATTCATTCTTTGTGCTGCGGTAATAATATATTAGAGTTTTGAGTGATTTAATCGTTAAAGTTTCTTCATTATATTTCACTGGGATTTTGTGTTAAGCTGAATAACGTATTAAATAAACTTATAGCTAAATTTTCTCCAGCCGTAAACGTAATTTAATTTCTTGCTATTCCCCAGTAGGAGAGGCTTAAAATATTATAAGACGCTAGACGATCGATAATTTGTTTGATACCATTTATTTCTATTTTCATCATGCGTAAATTTTAAGTGACTAGTGTTCATAACTCGTGGTTTTTTTATATATAGATAATTAAATACCGGAGTGATTTACAGGTCTTACCTAAAACGCGGGTGTTAGAATATAATTATAGTATGATTACCTGTTATCTATTCTCTTTTATATAGGTAGATCATACCTTTGCGATCCAGCGGTTCTTATAGAGATGTATGGCCAGATGTCTTATGGCATTCCAATTATATGTTCCTAAACATACAAACATTGTCGGTGAAAAATCTGATGTTGGAGACCCTTCGCGGTCCACCTTCTCCATCCATGAGAGTGGTTAAATAACCAGAACACTTCAATGTAAAATTTTTAAATGTTAAACTGGAACGGGACTATGCCAGAAGATTTTTCCATCTTATCCATATAAATATTACTGGCCTGATGTGGCAGAACTTACAGCACTAATTTTCTTTAAAAAACCATATGACAGTAAAGTTTTCCTACCACCAAATTCTACAGAGAGAATTCACGGGTCATACTCGGCTATTTCCTTCCGAGAACAGCCTGGGAGTAACATTCTGTTGTTTTTTTACACATTCACTACGACAGAGAGAGAGAGTCACAGCTACTGGAGGCTATACCACTCCGGGAAAGAAAACTATATTAACTTATAAATTTCCAGGACAGTGCCACCACCTAGAAAAACTTATCCCAAACCAATACCTGCAGTACGAAGAGGAATACCCAGGAAAAAAATAATCAACGCACCAATTCAGCGACTCTCAGGGAAAAATAGCAGTTGCCTAAACGGAGAGTCTGGGGCTGAACTGGACAAATAATAGGACTCATAATAGTCTTAAATACAATGTGTTTGATAAATTTCATGGAATGTATGCAGCGTCGGCAGAGGGGTAAGCATAACTGAAGTGAGCTCACTGTATGAGTGTAGAGAATGAAACAGAACGAAAGAACTTATTTCTTAAGTTACTACAAATATAACATCTTTTTTATTTATCTCTCACTAATCTGAATTTACAATCTATGGTTTTCCAACAAAATATGTGAATATAATCAAAGCGCTATATGACAATGCAAGATGTTGTGTTAGAACAAATAAAGGGAATACAGAATGGTTTACAGTAGAAACAGGGGGGAAGCAAGGCTGTATTATGTCACCACTACTTTTTGGAATAGCTATTGATTGGGTTATGAGAAACTATACCCACAATGAACAATTAGGTATAAAATGGACAAATGGAAAATTCCTGGGGGACCTGGATTTCGCAGATGATTTAGCATTCTTAAGTTCAACACCCAGACAATCCCAAGAAGCAGTAAATAATTTGTGTCATCTCTCGGTTAAAATAGGTCTCCAAATAAATGCCTCTAAAATTAAAGCTATGAACTTTTCTAACGAGACCTTTGATATCATCTTGAACGGGGAAAAACTACAGAAAGTTGAAAGTTTCAATTATTTAGGCAGTAAAATGACTCAGGATGGTGACACAACAAGAGAAATCCATACTAGAATTGCTTTGGCAGCTAGCGCCTTCAATAGATTATCTAACATTTGGAAATTACGATCATTGAATATACATACCAAGCTTCGTCTGTTTAATTCAAATGTTTATCTCAGTGTTAAACATACGGCTGTGAGAGTTGGAAAATAACAAAATCATTGGAGAACAAGCTGAATACATTCGAGAACAAATGTCTTAGAAAACTCATGAACATCAGTTGGAAAGAATTCAAGACTAATCGACAAATAAGAGAAGACTCTAGGCAGAAATATGTCTCCGACTATATAAGGAAAAGACGATGGTCATATATCGGTCATGTCCTACGAATGCAAAACAACAGAATACCACTACAGACGCTCACTTGGGTTCCTGAGAGTAAGAGGAAAAAAGGAAGACCAAAAGAAACACTCAGACGAACAATAATAAGAGAAGGAAGAACGTTGGGCCTAAATAATGTGCAAGAGCTAAGAGGAGTGGCGTCACAACGAACAACCTGGAGAGCACTGGTTTCTGCCTTATGCGCCGTGTTTGGTGCTTAAAGAATTTATTATTATTATTATTATTAATCTGAATTTCCACGGGATAGTTAAATCAAGGACTTATTCTTTACCCATCCTGACTGCCCCTACTCCCATTGTTAATTATTTGATCTTTTTGGGTATATTACCTCGGGTGGGATCTTTCTAAATTTTCCTATACAAGAGGGAAGGCCTATCAGATTTATATTTTCATTTCTCTGATGTAACTAAAATGTATTTCTTGATGTTGTGATATTTAGCGAAAATAAATGTAATAAAACTTACTCTATAGTGTCATCTCTTCTTGATTGTGCAAACGACTGGGAGATGGCGGTAGACCTACCTGGACGAGGAACATATCCAGAGAGTATCAGAAAATCGCGTAGACGGCCGGATATTGTGCTTCATTCTTCAGCAGCGCTTCAGGTTATACTGATTGAACTGACCGTGCCATTTGAATCCAAATTGGACGAGCAACATTCGTTCAAAGCGGCCAAGTATAATGATCTGGCCGCGGATCTGAGACACGATGAGTTCACTGCAAGGGTCATGGCTGTTGAGGTGGGCGCAAGAGGGCTTGTGGCTGCATCAGTGTATGATTTATTGAAACTGTTGGGGCTGAGGGGACAGTCGAGAACAAGGTCAATGAAGAGGCTTAGTGAAACTGCCAAAATGCATCAGGCTGGCTGTAGAACAACCGCAATGGGCAATGGAAATTGTGACAGTAAAAGCTGCGGTACAGAAAACACCAGGAATTTTTCTAAGTCCACAATACGTTGAGTTTTTTGGTGTACTAGTGAAAGGGCTGTGACTGAGGGGCAACAGGCGGCGTATATTATAAGAAGAGTTGTTAGGCCACAAGAATTTCAGTTTAAAAAGCGCACAGTGGCTAACCTTGGTCTCGGACTCCGCAGTGTACTCACGGTAGAAGGGGAACAACTAAGTAAGTAGTAAGTAAGTAAGACAACAGGAGGCTGAGACGCTTGGGAATCATTACCCAAGTGGGCCTGCCCCCCTTAGAGTGTAAAGGAGTATACTGGGCCGAAACACTTGTCGGATGGGGGGACCCCTTCAGATGATCAGATTGCCTCCTGTTGTATCGCTCTATAAAGAGTTTCCTATCATCATCGGCCAAACCCTGATATATATATATATATATATATATATATATATATATATATATATATATATATATATATATATATATATATATATATATATATATATATATATATATATATATATATATATTTACATATATATTATTCATAGTTTGTTTTTCACGTCGGTACGTAGTAGTTATATGTCACAGAAGTTTGTGTACTTAAGTGTTGTGTACCTTGTATGTTGTACAAGGAGAGTAAGGGCGTCTGAAAGTTAAATAGAGTCGTAAGATAGGCTGGATTAGAGCAATTACTCAATCCAAGACTGCCTTTTTCTCTCTACACTATCACCTTTTCCCTACACGTTTACCCCTCCTCGTGAAACAATACTATTTCTACCACCTTCCTTTCACATAGCTGTCACTATCACCTCTGCTTCAACGGGACCATAAATATCTCAGTCCTAACTTCTCACAATTTACGACAGTATACTATGATTTTACTGTTACAACGTGGAATTTCTTGATTATACCTAGATACTGTAAATATGAGTACACTATTATTTTACTGTTACAACGGGACATTTCTTGATTATACCTAGATACTGTAAATATGAGTACACTATTATTTTACGTTTCCAACGTGGCATTTCTTGATTATACCTCGATACTGTAAATATGAGTACACTATTATTTTACGTTTACAACGTGACATTTCTTGATTATACCTAGATACTGTAAATATGAGTACACTATTATTTTACGTTTACAACGTGACATTTCTTGATTATACCTAGATACTGTAAATATGAGTACACTATTATTTTACGTTTACAACGTGACATTTCTTGATTATACCTAGATACTGTAAATATGAGTACACTATTATTTTACTCACCTGTGTGTTACTGGGGCCCGAAAGGGGAGCAAAGAATAGTAACACTATTCCCTGCCATGCACGTCGTAGAAAGCGACTAAGGAGGGTTGGGCATGGGGCCGGTTACCCCATCCCGTAAAAAATGTAAACCACAAAAAACTTCAACAAATATGGACAAGTCAATTAAAGAAAATAAAACACAGCCATCCAAGACAGGGGAAGGTCCTCTCGCAGGGAGGCGTATGATGCAACACAGAGAAAGCCGGAAGGAGTCTGTGTTACTGACTAACCTTCTTTCTTCTAGGAGAACATCCAGATTTGGCACCTGGAATGTTCGGACATTAAACGAACAAGGGAAAGTGGCACAAGTAGCAGCAGAGATGAGGGAATATAAAATCGAGGTTCTGGGAATGTGTGAAACAAAGTGGAAGGGGGTAGACAGGAAGAAACTCATCACAGGTGAATTGGTGCTGTTCACATGACATGAAGATGAAAGTTCACACCACAGTGAAGGAGTAGCTCTTATGTTATCTAAAGAAGCACAGAAAGCACTCATTGAATGGGAAGCCGTTGGATCCAGAATAATAACAGCTTCTTTTAAAACAGCTAAAAAGAAAATAAATGTAAATGTCATCCAATGTTATGCACCAACTAATGACAAAGAAGAGTCTGTGAAAGAAGCATTTTATACTAGACTACAGGAAATTATGGAGAAAGTAAAAAGAAGAGACATCACAGTTTTGATGGGTGACATGAATGCAACGATAGGTATAGTCAACACCGGCTTTGAAGAAGTCATGGGAAAACAGGGGCTCGGAATAATGAATGAAAATGGGGAACTATTCTCAAACTTCTGTGCTTCAAATCAACTGGCTATAGGAGGAAGCATGTTTCAACATAAGAAAATACACAAGGCAAAATGGATATCACCAGACCATAGAACAGAAAATAAGATTGATCATATATGCATAAACAAGAAGTTTAGATCATCATTGCAGGATGTAAAGGTATATAGAGGAGCAGATGTGGCATCAGATCACCACCTTCTGAAAGCCAAAGTAAAAATGAAACTCAAGAGATATGCAACAATGCAAAATTATAGCCAACAATTTAATGTGGGACATCTAGGAAATCAAGAAACAAGAGACAAATTAGCGGTCACAGTATCCAGCGGATTCCAGGTGCTTCAACAGCTGGAAGATGTAGTGAATACAGAAGACTATTGGCAGCAAATCAAAACGGTATGGAATGAGACATGTGGGGAAGTACTGGGGAAGGGGGAACGACAACAAAAAGCATGGGATGGCAGCGGAAACCATAAGATAAAAGGCGGGAAAGACAATGGGGCAGATTTGAAAACAAGCAAAGCCAGAGGTTCCAGGGCCAGGGCTCGGGGGGTATGCACGGAGGCAAACAAGGAGGTGGGGCGAGGTATCAAGAGAGACAGAAGGAGATGTATTGAGGAGCTGGTAAGAGAGGCAGAAGATGCTGCAGCCAAAGGGAATATGAGAGAACTGTATAGCAGCACAGGGAGGCTGGCGGAGAAATACAGACAAACAAGTTGCTTCATAAAAGACAATGGATGGGTTTGAAAAAAAATCGAAAAAAGGTGATTCGTCTTACGAGGACAAAAGACAAAGAAAATAGTCTACGTTACGGCCACAAGGCCTTCGTCAGGAAAGGAAAGAAAGTGAAGGCTAGATAGGACACATAAAAACTAAATAAAATAAAAACTGGGTACTTCCCTGAAGGCAAGAACCGAAATTCTATCAAAATCGCTGTCTGTTAATAAGCGCGTGGCTGAACAGAAAGCGACTTCCGCCGCCGGATGTACACAATGCATACTAAGAAACTAAAAAACGAAACCTGAAAATAAACTACCCAACGTGATAAAAGTGGGGACTGGAAATAGAAGGGGACAGAATGAGTGGGAGATGAATAAATATGAAATAAAAGTAGAAGAATAGGATAAGAGTGGAAAGAGTAAAATAGAGCAATAGAGGAGAGGGTGACCTCAGACAAAGGTGTGAAAAGTGTTGAGACCGGCTGGTTTTAGACACCCCATGCGGTGGATAAGACGGTTCTCAAGCTGTTCTCGGCTGGCAGTGTCAGCGGAGCAGGATCGGATCGCTGTGACCTGGATGTCGATGGGACCATGGTGGTCAGGACCATTGAAGTGTATAGCAACTGGTGTTGACTTTTGCTGAGCGATGTCATTTAAGTGCTGGCTGAATCTGTCCCCAAGTCGTTTGCCTGTTTGGCCAATATAGGTTTTGCAGCAACGTTTACATATGATCGTATAAATGACATTGCGCGATTCACACGTGAAGCTACTAGTGATGGTGTACGTAGCCTTAGGAAAGGACACCTTCTGGGTTGAGATGACATACTTGCACGTGTTGCATCGTGTCCGACCACAGGGTAGTGTGCCAAAGTTTTTTTTTTCGTACGCCCGCTAATACTCGAGGCGAAATCTCAGGTTATTATTTATGTCTAACCTGACATTGATTTTACGTGAGTATCCCTTTATTTCTTGTACAGAGACAGGTGTCCCTCGCCATTCAGGCAAATACTCGCCGATTTCGGAGGTACCCATTGCAGCTGGGTCGGCTCAGGAGCCGCCAGTCCCTGGTCGACGACACTCCTTCAAATGTCCTCGCCAGGTCTCGAGTTAATCCAGTCCAAATCCCGGTCGACGAAAAATCCTCAAATGCCGTCGCCCGGGTTTGATCCTGTATCACCCGGTCGCCAGAGCGGTGTTGTAACCACTACGCTAGCGCGGCTCCCAGTGTGCCAAAGTGAGTGGCATTCTCCTTTGGGAGACGGCTGTGAACAAGAAGATCCTTCAAGTTCTTGTCACGTCTATATGCCACCAAAGGTGCTTCACTGAATACTTTTTGGGTCAGAGGCTCTGCTTGGAGGATAGGGAGGTGGCGGAAAAGGATCTGTTTGACAGTAGTACTGTGAGGGTGATGGGTCAAGATTAATTTGACTCTATCCGAAGTGGATTTATGGTGAGGTTTGATAAAAGACAAGAATGGAAGGCTGCTCAACAGTATACAAGGGCAGACGAAGAGGTGGACAGAATATTTTGGGGACCTTCTCAAAGGACCAGCTCCACAAAACCCCCGGACATCCGGCCAGCAGAAAAGGAGCTACAAATTAACGGTGAAAGACCAACGAAGGAAGAGATAGAGTGCCATGGGGCTTCTGAGAGATGGAAGGGCATCTGGACCTGATGGCATTCCAGCGGAGGCCGTCAAAGCAGATATCGACACGGCTACAGAGATGTTATATAAATTACTTGGTAAAGTCTGGGAAAAGGAAGAGATAACAGCGGAGTGGAGGGAGGGATATCTGGTTAGGTTGCCTAGGAGGGGAAATTTACAAGAGTGCACAAGTTATGGAGGAATGGTGTTACTTTCAGTGCCAGGAAGGGTATTAAACAGGATTGTCCTTGAAAGATTAAAAGAGTCCATGGACGGGAGGCTGGGAGATGGACGGGCGGGTTTTCGACAGGACGGATCCTGTGCAGACCAGATGGCCACTTTGAGAATAATAGTTAAACAAAGTCTAGAATTGAATTCGCCGCTGTACTTCGGATTTGTGGACTACGAAAGAGTGTTTGACAGTGTGGACAGAGAGTCACTTTGGAAGTTGATGAGGCATGAAGATATGACATGCAGAGTTCTTCATGAAGGACAGCTTACAGAGCCATTTGGGATCAGAACAGGAGTGCGACGGGGATGCCTCTTGTCTCCGTTTATTTTCTTACTAGCAATGGAATGGGTTACGAGAACATCGACAAAACACAACAGAAATGGAGTCCAGTGGACTCTGACTAAGCAGTTGGATGATCTGGATTTTGCTGATGACTTAGCTCTTCTGTCCCATAACCGTAATCAGATGCAGGACACGTTGAAAACACTCGATGGGAGGTCACGGCAGTTGGGTCTGAGGATACGCGGGGAGAGGACAAGGATAGTGAGAATAGGTGCAGGTAATGATAACAGGGTTGAACTTGAAGAGGCACCAATACAAGATGTAGAGTCGTGCACATGTCTTGGCAGCAGTATAGACAGGGTTGGAGGGACAGACAGTGATATCAAGGTGGGAATAGAAAGGGCAAGGGGAGCTTTCATTGCGTTGGGAAATATGTGGAGATCAGGAGAAGTCGGATCCAACACGAAAATAAGAATCTTCGACTCAGGTGTGGAATCGGTCCTGTTGTGTGGCTCTGAGACATGGAGAACAACAAAGACAACAACCAAAAAGCTACAGACTTTCATAAATGGGTGCTTGCGTAGAATAGAGGGAATAAAATGGTATGACAAGGTTACCAACGTGGAACTGATGACAAGAACTAGACAAGTACCAGTGGAACAAGAGATGAGAAGAGGACGATGGCGATGGATAGGACACGCACTGAGGAAACCTGTTGATAGGATTACAAGGCAGTCCTTGTTCTGGAACCCCCAGGGCAAGAGAAGCAGAGGTAGACCAAGAAGCACATAGAGAAGAGAGCTGGAAACAGAGGTGAAAATGATAAGGAGAACGTGGAAAGAACTTGAGTTGATTGCACGTGACAAGAGGACTTGGCATGTGTTTGTTGAAGGCCTTTGCTCCTTTGGGAGTGGAGGGTTATGAATGAATTATTTTACTGTTACAACGTGACATTTCTTGATTATACCTAGATACTGTAAATATGAGTACACTATTATTTTACTGTTACAACGTGGCATTTCTTGATTATACCTAGATACTGTAAATATGAGTACACTATTATTTTACTGTTACAACGTGACATTTCTTGATTATACCTAGATACTGTAAATATGAGTACACTATTATTTTACTGTTACAACGTGACATTTCTTGATTATACCTAGATACTGTAAATATGAGTACACTATGATTTTACTTTTACAACGTGACATTTCTTGAAATTAATATTTATAATTCATGTAAGAATAAATGGATTCAGTATAAGAGATGAAAAAAAGGAAGGGCAGAATGTTATACGAGAATGCATATCAAATTGTCAACCTTTTGAAAATAAACTTCTCCGCCTTTTCTCCAACTTATAGTTTTACGTGAGCTCTCAACAAAGTATAGTTAATTATTCTGTTCACTTATGTTCCTCCAGAAACCCTTACAAGGTTTACGCCAAAGAAACCTCGGCACCTTCCGGTGAGTACAAAATAATTTATATAATTATCATCCTCATCATCATCATCTCAGCCAGTACATCTTTACTAATTGTGACTGCTGTACGGCTTTTTTTTTTTTTTTTACTCCTCGCGACATTAAAGAACATTATTTATTTTTTTCTTCTTCTCGTGTCCTACATCGACTCTACTGTAGACCTTGAGTTTGTGAACCACTGTCCTAATTTGATAATTATTGACATTTCTTCATTCGGTCAATTTTTTTTATTTTTTTATTTTTTGGCTTTGGTTTTGATTTTAAGAATCATCTTTATTGCACAAGGACAACTCCATCAGTGATCCGATTTCCTCCCTTAGATTCTCAGCACAGTGCACGACCTCCGCATTACCGGCGAGAGTCCCAGTATATGAATATAAGAATCACACTTTCTATAAATAGTTTTGTGGTGGGTAGGTATGCGATCTCACTACCAGAAGACGAAGGGGGAGTATAACATCATTAGGACCACTGATTCTAAAAAGTAAATTCCATAAATTATATTCCCTCAACTGGGAATTGAACCCGGTACCTCTAGAACTCGAGGCGGACGCAATACCTCTTAGCCACTTTGGCCCCCTCCCGCCTTAAAAAAAAACCCACTAACACAACTTAAAAAATGATAGGATTTAATGCATTTCTATGTCATTTATTATATACTTCATCAAAGCCAATGAAAATCTATATTTGACAACGTTACAAATTCTGAGTTTTCACAAATATAATACCTTGGTAGCACATTTGAATAGACAGACAATATTATCAAAATAAGAATACTTAAGCCTAGAGGAGCTTTCTTTGCATCGGGAAATAAAAATAAATCAGGTCTAAAATACAAAGTCATGATTGTTATACTAAAATGTGAAGTCCGCTAATTGTAAGGCTCTGAAACATGGGGAACAACAACAAATAACAACCAACAAGTTGATAGCAAAAACCTTGGTAGTGACAAAGCCCATTCATTTAAGATATCATTACACGATAGTCCTTGCTCGGGAATTCCCGTAGTCAGAGAGGTGAAGGACAACCAAAGAACACACGGAGAAGAGAACTGAAGATAGAGACATAAAGAGCATGAAGGTGACATATACAGACTTTAATCTGATGGCTCGAGACAAGAAGACGTAGCAGAAGTTTGTTGAAAGCCTATGCTCCTTGTGTAGCTGAAGGGTAATGAAACCAATACATGTACTCAGATCAACTTAAAAAATAATATTAACTATACAAATAAAACATGTTAAGCTCTCTATTAACAGCTCAGTCTATCGTTACCCACAAATTTTAAAACCGTTGATATTTACCCGCTAAAGTTTAGAACCACTGATGTGCGTTTGCGCGGATGTTAGAAAGGAAAAAAAATGGGCAGAGTGTTATGTTTTATTTCTTGTTCTGATTTCCGTTATTCCGTTTCTATTTTGGGAAAGTCTAGAGTGTGTCTGACGGGTATGTATTGATGATTCTATTTTTAGACCAGCCAATGTGTTCCTTGTCCGAAAGCCGCCTTAATGGGACCTGATCTTGTCCCAATTTGACCTTGATCAATGGTGACTTGAGGTTACTCTTCGTTGTTAAGCTGTTATAGTAGCTCAACAATCTATCTATCTATCTATCTATCTATCTATCTATCTATCTATCTATCTATCTATCTATCTATCTATCTATCTATCTATCTATCTATCTATCTATCTATCTATCTATCTATCTATCTATCTCTCTCTCTCTCTCTCTTTCTCTGTCTGTCTGTCTGCCTGTTAAAGTGACTGTCTGTCGGACTGTCCGTCCGTCTGCCCGCCCCCTTTTCCCTTCCGTCCTTCCATCAGAATGTATGCCTGCCTATTTGTCATTCTCTCTCCGTTTTCCTGTATAAGTCTTTCTGTTACGCGTGTATGTGTCTATCTGTATGTATACCGTATGTGTCCTTCTGTCACTATCCTTTCTCTATTTGTTCGTCTATCGTTTGTCTCTCTGTTTGTCTATCGTCTGTCTCTCTGTTTGTCTGTCTCCCTTTATGTCTATCTCTGCTGTTTTGTCTCCGATTACATGCATTCGTCTGTCTGTCTGTCCGTCTGTCTGTGTGTTTGTTTGCCTGTCTGTTCTTCTGTGTTCTTGCATTTTTCTATCCGTTTGTGTGTCTCTGTCTGTTTATAACTGTGTATATCGCAGTCCCTTCCGTCTCTGTGTACATGTGTTTGTATGTCTCTCTGACTGTATGTTTGTCTTATCTGTATGTCTGTCTGTCAGCATGTATGTGTGTCTATCTAATAACGTTATCAGAACTAAAGGTCTTTTATATATGGACATGCGCCCTAATATAACCTACTAGGTTGAACGTGATGCGCCTCGCCATAACGAGGAAAAATTATATATTTTTTTTTCAAAAGTGTGTCTATCTGCCTACCTGTATACATGTCTGTCTGTCTGTCTATATGTATCTCTATCCTTATGTCTGTGTGTATTTGTATATGTTTCTCTATGTGTATTTCTGTCCTTAAGCTTATGTGTATTTGTATGTTTCTGTTAAAACCCTTCATATTCGTTCTCTATGTAAATGTCATCTAAAGGGTGATTCAAAAATCACTCCATATTTTACATTTTTATTTCTTTACTCTTATCAAATTATTTTATATGACATTAAAATAAAGATAATTCAATGTTATTTTACTAAATCAAATGTTAAATCACATTTAACAGTACAGCTCATATTGAGATGTGCGGCTTGTTTAACAATGACAGCTCAGCGTGAAGAAATGTTGGCCTTCTCAGCTAACGTCAATGTATAGCCCATTTTAAAATGTCTTTTCCTTTATTTCGTTTCTGTGATATTCTGTCACGTTATCTTTTCATGCTACTCAGGGAAGATGTCATCAAGGCATGTAAGGAGATGACAAGAAAGTATTTAGTGGGTTACTGGAAGATGAGACAGGTCTGTATTTCAGAGCTGGAATTTGCTGATAATGTTGCCATGATTGCTAAATCAGAGGCACAACTTGAATCCAACCTCCAAGTCTGGAAGGAAGAGCTGGAGAAGATAGGGATGGCCATCAGCAGCTCCAAAACAAACAAAAATTGTGATTTTACTAGAATAGAAAAAGGCATCAGATTATTCTGGAAGAACAGATCCTGGAGCAGGTCAACCACTTTAAATACTTTGGAGCTGTCATAGACTGAAAGGGAGGCATCAAAAAATAGTTCGCTACCCGAAAAGCCGCAGCTGGGAGACTTTATCAGGCTATAAATCCTCAGTAAGAAAGAAGGTGACAAGAAGACGAAGATGGCTGTATACCACTCCCTCTTTGTTCCAGTCTTGACGTATGGATGCGAATCATGGGCAATGAATACAACCCACAAATGCCAGCTCCAAACCTCTGAAATGAGGTACCAGAGGAAGGTGGTTGAAGTAACAAGTAGAGACATAGTCCGCAACCAGACGATACGCCAAGGCCTCAAAACCCACCCCAGTAGACCCAAATGAAACAGTCCCAATTACAATGGTTTGGCCACGTCTGCAGAATAGAATAAGATCGGCTACCATAACACATATGGGAAACTTAGAGCCAGGGATCCAGACCTCCAGGAAGACCCAGAGTTCACTAGGAGGACAACATTAGACGATCTCTGAAGGATCGAGGACTAGGTTGGAACCAGGCCAGGAGGAAGACAGTATGGTTAGTTTCTCTGGCAAATCTCTACACTCCAGCGTAGAAGAGGACCAACTAAGTAAGTAAGTTGTTTCTGTAAATTGAAAATAAAAATCACTTTATAGTCAAATAACATCTCTTGTTCTTTGTCTTGATATTTGTTGCATTGCTTATCCGATAAACACAAGTAAGCATATCCAAATTTGAAAATTGGGAGTGACTTTTTAAAATCCATGTAATGACACGCCGTTTGGTTCCAACATAAGCCAATATTGTTGTTGTTGTTATTATTGATCCAGCGGCGCGTGGGCTCTCCCTGTTCGACCCAATGTCACGAAATGATATCTGCATGTTTTATTTCTCCTTACAAGGTGTTCCACTTATCTGGCCCCAGAGGAAGGAGCATTTTCCTAACATGATCGAGTGTTGGGCATTCAAAGAGGTGGTGGTCAACAATTTCGTAGGGGTAGTTACATAGCTGGCACACTGGATAGTGTTGTGGTTGGATTCTGTTCAAGTGACTGTGCCGAAAAATTGTGCTTTGATCCCTCCTTGTTGTCCGATGTTGTCGTTAGTGTCAGGACTGGGCCATAGGTCTTGTCACATGTTGCCTCCCCTTTACTATGCAGTAGTGGTCCAACAGTGGCCAAAACCTAGAGTATATAATGTGGGCCTTCATATGTGTCTACTTCGCACAAGATTACTCTTGGCAGAGTTGTAGGTAGAAGGATAATGATGCTTCTACCTTGAGGGAGTGTTCACTGCAAGAACAATGCTGAATGAGTCCCAGCAATGTTAACTTTAGTATCTGCCGTCAACTTTTCTGAAATATTGTCTTATAATTAGCTCGTTCAAGAATCCAGCCGATTTAATTCAGCGAAATCTTAATTAGTATTCTATAGCTCTGTTTAAGTGTATTTAAGAAATTGACTGAGACATACGGGTGCAATACATTCAAAATAATTAAATCAACGTTAAATTTGTATTTAAACAAATAACAAATTTAGTAATCAATTATGTTCAACAGTTTAAAATGAATAATTCTTTAAAAAAGAAGTACTGCAACTTTACAATAAGCTCCTACTCTGACTTCGTGTTCAGATTCCTAGGATTTTGGTTTTCTATGTTGATAAAGGTAGAGTTTTTCTGGGATAAATACAAGTCCTCAAGATGCTCAAACAAGATCTGGTCCGATAAATGGATTTCTGATCTTATTCTTTACTCTGCCTGTCTGGCTGGTCTCTTGATGAGTTGAATTTCACAGTGCTTTCACCCGACTAAAGTGTCAGGTTATATTGCAACTTTCGTCCCACCCACGTTTTTGTTTACTATTAGACCAGACTCCAATAAGAAAAGTTATGTTTACATCTCCAATGCAATCCAATGGTTCATATTAATTTACTGTTTACAGGCCTAATGGTTTCCCTTCCTTATGGGTTACAATGATGCGTGGTTTGATGGGTTGTATTTTTAAAAAAAATTATCATAGGACAATTCTGCGTGTTATTTAAAAGATCACTTTCTAAATATAGAATTGTTATATCCGTCAATTCGCAGATGGCAGATGTGAAACAGAAATCAAGAAGAGAATAGGAATGGCCAAAGCTACATTCACTAACATGAGGCAAATACTGATATCTAAACAGTTAACACAATTAAAACTGAGAATCAAAAGGTATTATATATATATATATATATATATATATATATATATATATATATATATATATATATATATATATATATATATATATATATATATATATATATATATATATATATATATATATATATATATATATATATATATAGTCTTGATTACTTGGTAGTGTAGAAACATGGACAATGAACAAACTATTGGACGAAAGAATGGAGGCTCTTTAGATGTGCATGTAAAGAAGAAGGGGGCGCATATCATGGAAAGAGAAGAAAACAAATAAAGAGGCTCTAGAAAACATAGGAATGAACAGAAAATTAATGAAAGAGATCAAAATTAGGCAGCTAAAATATGTTGGCCATATAAAAAGACTTGAAACCTGACAAGACCATAATAGAAAGGAGAGTTAAAGGCAAACGTGCAAGGGGGAGACAGCATTATAAGTTGGAAGATAACATCAAGAGATTGACAGGAAACAGTCTATCAGAGTGCACCATCAAGACTTGAGACAGACAACGTTGGTGATCCATTGCAGCCGACTTTCGTTGCAGAGATGGCAGCTGATGATGATGGTTCGCAGCATCTAGTGCGAAGTATTCTTGCAGCGAGTTGATCAGTTTGTACAGCCAGCAAGATAGAAATAAAACGGGCTTTGATTTCTAAAAGTACATAACATTACGTTTTTATTAGCTTCTGAAATTTCAGAAGTTACATTTTGAGTGCAGATGATGAAATTTTTTTTTAAATGAAAAGTAAATTTTTTTTTCTGTATGAGAATTTTTTTCTGTGAACTGCTTACTCGGAGCAATCAAGAAAATTTGCATACCATCAAAGCGGTTAGACCTGCTGGACTGGAGTTAGCCATGTCCTCAGAAGAGACCCCGATTTGTTAAATAGCAGTAACACAGCACAGGTTCTGCCACAAGCTAACACTTGCCTACTGAAAACCAGTTCAATGACATTGAAGGGTGCATATCCTCACTCTCTCGTTTCGTTTTCACCTTTAGTCTATTCTTAGACGCGTGCGGTGATTCCCACCTACGCCGGCGATAATGTAAGCTGCGCATATAATAAGAGAACAGATTTCGGAGGACATTTCTTTAAGAAAACATCGCACTTATAATCGGGTTAATTATATATAAATATATATATATAATTACTATATAAATATATATATATATATATTATATATATATATATAAATATAAATATATATATATATATATATATATATCTGTGTGTGTGTGTGTGTGGGTGGGTGGGTGGGTGGGTGGGTGGGTGGGTGGGTGGGTGGGTGTGTGTGTGTGTGTACGTAACTGGGGTTAAGCAGGTGGGGTACATGCTTTGGGCGCGAATTTAAGGAGCGCCAATTTTATGGTTAATAATGCAAACGTTTCACTTCTCATTTATGCAATCCCATTTCTACCACATCATATTTATATGTAGAAATAGTAATTGTAGGAAAGATACAGGTGATGGTGTGCCGCAGAGAAGAGCAAAAGCAGTAGTTGAGAATTTTGTTGCAAGGGAGAGGTTGGAGGAAGTGAGTAGTTTCAAGTAAGTGAGTGTTGGGGGCTGCTGTGCGATGAAAAAATTAATCTTGTTGGTCTTGTTTGTGTATCACATAGCACTCCCACTTTGTAAGAATGATGACGTGGCAAGCTGTTAAGCGTGACGTAGGCTTAGTTACGGCCTTTTTGTGTCAGCTTTTGGGGCGACTGGGTGTGTTAATGACCAGTGTGACTGTTACCGCTACGTCTCTTATATTGTCTATGGTATTGACTATATTGGTCTGTCGGACCTGCTTATGTAGCCGACGTACTTCTAGATGATGACCTGATAATGCGAATGTATTGTGGGCCGTTACTTTGTCGTGTATGATGGTACGACTAATGGCAATGAGACTAGGTAACGATGGTGATTGGGTCAAAACAGTGTGACCAACTGGCAACGAAGATATACTGGACTCGTTGAAGATGTAAGTGACGAGACATATTTATTTTGACGAGACTTTGACATCAGTATTACGGACATTTTCATCAGCATGGTTATAGCAGGATATACATAGTAAATAACAGTCACTACAGACGTTGACCGTCCGCACTAGCCGCTGTCACATCAAGGGTAGTGGAAGCTCTACGGCAACGAGTTGGTAGGATGCATGGGTTTACAAAAATGACCATGTTAATAGCATTGAGCATGTATTAATAATAACGTTCCAAAATATCTCCTAGCGTTGACTGAACGCACTAACAGCCGACACAGCTGGTCAGGCTGAAGCTCTGCAGCAACGGTACTGGAGAATACGTATCTGAGGCTAGATACTTCAACGAGCCTGTTCTGGCTACTGATTAGCGAGAAACGATTCTTGGCATACCTCGCTCAAGAATAATATCATCATATCTTAGATGATCATAATTAACTTCATGGCCGTGTCTCCCCTAGACTTGAGATGAGACCACGGAAAAAATAACGTCTGCTCAAGACGATGAATCTCTGGATCTGCCTCAAGGACATTGATTGTGTCCAAACATATCCGTGCGTCATACCGCGCCATGCCTAGTTTAATACTCGTGCACTGTCGTACACAAATAACATTTCAAAAAATTATCATTGCTGCACTCAGGTGCATGTCTGAAAATCTCAGGCGTACGTATGAGATTTAAACATATACCTAACCCTCTATGAATAAAAAGTCTTTAAGAATTCACATCGACCTTCGCGCAAAAAAAAATAAAAAAATCAAAGATTTTTTTTTTTTTTTTCGTTTTCTATAGTGAGGTCAGTCACATCTTTAATTAATAATACAATCAATCAATTATAAGACGATTAAAAGAATAATATCATCAGTGAAGTTAGAAATAAACAAAGTAACACAGGATGAACTTGGTAGAACGAAATTAATGTAGAATTCAAGAATATGATGAATGGAAAAATTGACATAGATCAACTATGTATTATATATCAATAGATGAGGTAAAGAACAAAAGAAATGAAATGAAGAATAAGCATAAATGGTGAAAATTTGAAAAGGGTGACAAATCAAGTCAACGTTGCAAATAACTGCGTTGCGTCCCGTTGTTAACGCAAGTTTGAAAAAATGAACTTAAAATCAGATTAACTCAAAAACGTGAATAAACAACACATCCTAAGGATATACTATATGAGTAAGAATCTAGGTAGTATACCATTAAATTCTAAAATTATAAGCTATTCTTATAATCTAATGCGTATATAGTATTGCTCCTGTAACATGTCAGGAACGAATGTTGCGCTTTCATGCAATAATGAGTCTATCTATATTTATAAGGCGAGTGTGTATTCGTTTTAAATACACTAATCATAGCAGTCATGTATTGTGTATGACTTATAGTCAAACTTTGCCATGTAGCTAGTAAATGATCCGAATAAGTTTATGATAAATAATGATATGAGAAATGCTAAAATGTTCAAATCTAAGATAAATTTGTCACTTACTAATATAAATGACTCTAATAAAAGTGTCATGGCATATCATTGTATATTGTTAACTATCACGTTAATCACGGCTTTGTCTATTTATTACGTTCGTTGGAAATGTGTATGAAAAAAAAAACAATAGTCAAAGAAACATATTGTCCTAAACGATAAAGTTAGTTGTTCCCAAAAAAATCCATGTACACTTATGAGGATGAAGTGTAAGCTGGACACTCATAAAGTGGAGTTTGTGGTGTCACGATTCGCAATGAAAGTCAAAAACGTGCTGTTTCTGCATAAGTGATATGAGTATCAATACGATAAGTTGTCCAGTGTGTCAGTGGTTTCTTGTGGGCAGTGTGAAAGTAAGTATGCCACGACGTTGTCTGTTCCACGAATGGCTTTCACGTCGAAATTAAATGGCTGTAAGGCGATCGAATAACGTGCAGATCTGGAATTTTGTTAAATCTTTGCTCTTGAGTTCTGTAAGAGCTCGCTGGTCGGATTCCACCACAAAGTGGGCACCTAGAAGAAATATCTGTAATTTTAGAATGGACCACACAAGTGCTAGGAGTTCCCGGTCCACCACGGAGCAATGTTGTTCTGTGTCCACCAACTTTCGAGACACGTAGAGAACTGGGTGAAGTGTTCCTGAGTAGTTCTGCATGAGTGACGCCCCGATTCCCTTATACGACGCATATGTGCGAATTACAAAAGGTACAATTTTGTTTGGGAGTCGTAAAAAATAGTGCAAGGCACCAATCTACTACAACACCTAAC